>QFEM01003316.1:0-34073 GCA_003316205.1 Boletus bicolor
CACGGATGACTGGGAGTGGGCGGGAAGCGCGACTGGCTTTGGGGCGGTTGCGGTTGCGGTTTTGAGGCGCTGGGGAGGGGGCTCTGAGCGCGAGGTGGAGGCGGTGAGCTCGAACGGTCTCTTTGCGGGGATGGTGCGTGCAGGGACGGGCGTCGGGGTAGGGTCAGAGGGCGCCGCGATGAGCTGTGCGCACAGTGTCGCATCGGGCGCATGCGAGAAGGGACAGAGCGTCGAGTTGGTGCAGTCCGACTTGCGAGGACACGGCAGCGACTGAAACAATTCCAGTCTCGAAAACATGGGGCAAGTAAAGAAAAAACATAGGACCAGAGTGAATTCCCAAAACAGGAAATTCAGAAAAAGACCTCTTCATCATTAATGTGCCACTTTCGTTCCGAGAATTATTTAAACGCTCGTGTTTTCTTTTTTTTTCTTTTTTTGTTTATAGTCTCCTCGACGTCGCGCCCTCCCATGAGCCACGTCTCTCCCAAGTCAGGCTTTTGGGCTGATCTCAAGTCGTCGAGATGGATCCTCAATCCCGGTATTTTATTTTCGCGTATCGCGTCCACTCAAACTTATACACAGACAGCTTCCTCGCTCAAACTCCTCCTCATACCTCTCGTTCTTTACATCAATTGGGAGGTTCTTGCCCCGTTCGTCGCCCAGGACTCCCCAAACCCATTTGGACCGCTTCTCTTCATCTCTTACCGCATCCCCTCCTCTCCTGATTCGGACGTTCGGTACAGAAAGGGCTATCTCGATCTTGTCTTCGTTGCATACTACATCGTGTTTTTCTCCTTCGTCCGCCAGATCATTACCATCAACATCTGTCATTCCATAGCGCGCTATTTCGGCATAAAACGCCTCGCAAAACTCGACAGATTCGGTGAACAGGGTTATGCTTTCGTCTATTTCGCGGTCATGGGTGCTTGGGGTTATGTGAGTACCCCACATCCTTTCCTTCAACCCGCTTTATGACTCTCCTACATAGCACATCATGTCTAAACTGCCAACATACTGGTACCAGACAGAACACTTTTGGCGAGGTCGCTTCCTTCCTTTCGTGGGATTCACCTATCTTCTGACACTCCTCTCCATAGGTTATCCCCACTGGGATATGAGACCTGACTTGAAGCGATACTATCTCATGCATTCTGCTTACTGGTGCCAACAGTTCATTGTCCTACTTCTCCGTCTCGAAAAACCACGCAAGGACTACAGCGAACTCGTTGCCCACCACTTTGTCACACTCTGGCTCATCGGGTACATCCCCCGCTTGATCGGACAGGATCACCACTCACTTGCTTCACAGGTGGAGCTATCTAGTCAACATGACGCTCATGGGTAACGCAGTATATATGAGTATGGATATCCCGGATGTCTTTCTTGCTGTGCGCGTCTTCTTGGTTCCTCCTCCCCTCCCTTACCTTCGTCTGACTGGTCGCGATAGATCTCCAAGATTCTGAACTACTTGCAATTCACTCGCGCAAAACTAGTTGCTTTTATAGTATTCCTTTGCGTGTGGACGTCAGTCATGCCCCTTGTCCGTTTGTGTGTGGTTATCAACGTATTTTGCGGCAGATACTTCCGGCACTATTTAAACATCGTAATGCTCTGGTCAGTGTGGTACGAATTCGACCTGATTCCGTGAGTACTATCACCATCTTGGTTCCACATTATCTCTAGCTTCCAACAGCGAGGCCAATCGAGTATGGGCACCAGAGACAGGGGCCTGGCTTGCTTGGTGGGTGAAGTATCAAATCTTTGCCCCCCTTCTACTGCTCCAGATCCTCAATATATTCTGGTACTACTTTATCTTGCGCATTGCTTTGAGGTCTGTCATGCCGTAATTGTTGTGCTACCTTTTTTGATGTAGGGTTTGTAGGTCCCTCAATCCCTCTACCATGACGGACGACAGATCTGACGACGAGGACGACGGTGATGCTGACGGTGATGTCGACAACGAAAAGGAAGAGTGAACACATTCACATTTTCTTGCGGGGTGGTTGTATGTTTCAAGACCAACAATCTGAACACTACAATTTCTTCTTACGTATACCATAGCACATCGTATAGTAGAGAGGTTTTGCATTGAACACTGTGTGACCCAGCTCGCTCACTCCCCATTGCCAGGGTTACTGTCTGGAACGGTGGACTGAGTCGTATTAATGATGGGCCCAAATATACCTTCTTGATCGGAAAAGTCGTCATCCTCTTCCCAAGCATCAAAGTTCACCGTGACACCCCCAGTAGACTGTGGTGCTCCGGTATTACTGCCTGTGCGATTGGGCCAGCGTTTCTCTCGTTGCATGTCAATGGGATCCCCAGAAGCCATGGATTGCAGTGCTAACATTGTGTACTGTCCGACACGTCAACGATTTATTCCGGCAAGAGAAATACCAACATACATGCGCATCGTTCCCTGCGTTGTGGAGATATGTCGTCCTGATTTGGAGGTGTCTACAGACGCGCTCTAGAGATCGGCGGTTGCCACCCGCTTCGCCCTCAAGGGCAGCAAAGAGGTCCGAAGTATCGATGATAAAGATGCCGTCTTGCGGGGGAACATCTGGGAGCATGAATGCCATGTTGGATAACATGACGTCGACATCCTTTGACTTGAGGTACCTGTTGTTCACCTCAGACGCACACGTTGGCGAGAGACGGACAGTATACATACTTGATATCCTGGTTATTGTCGTGGAAAATCAGGAAAAGTGGACCAGTAGATTGAAGACCTGCGACGAGCGTCTGGATGCGGTTCTTGAACACCGCCTTGGTGACTTCCTCGCTTGTACCGAACTCGAAGTGCTACTCGCGCGTTCACAAGGGCTGCACGCAGGAAAAGGAAGAAAAGAAACATACTTCTCTATGATCCGGGACGAACGTATTGGTATAGTACTTGTGTTCCTTGACGATGAGATGGCCTTGTTCTTCGATCTGCTTATCATCCTTCCAGTGGGCGGTGCTCCACCCGAATTCGGTGAGGAGAGTATGGTCCCTGTCCCATGCCTCAAAATCGAGGGCACACCACACGCCGCGTTTCTGGGTCCAAAAGGTGCGCACGCGCTCGAATATGTCGCGGCGTGCATTGAGGGTCGGGTCGACGCCCTTGAGACGCTTGTTGTTTTTCTCGATTTGCTGTGGGGTGATCAGGAAAGATGGGGTGATGAACGCACGAGGTGGACTAACCTTGAGGGCCTTGCGGAGGCCCTCTCTGGTGCTAAAGTGGACGGGGGATACATGCCTGAGACTCGACTCTGTGAGGAGGCAGTCGGAATAGGGCAGCGAGATGGGGTGCTGCGTGAGCTGCATTGCGTGTAACCAGTATCTTATGTACTCGACCTGGGCAGAGGAGAAGAGGAGACGGGTTTCAAAGTTTTGGAGCGTGCCCATGTAGAGTTCTACGCCCTGGATACCATCCCTGTGGAGGGGGTGGTCCGGGTGTACGAGGGCATCCTGGGCGAGGATGGCCTTGAGCGGGTTGCGATCGAGTGGATCTGGGAGGGCCTGATGCCTGTGCGCTGTTGTGAGCGATGATGGGGACGAGGATGAGGACGATGGAGCGTACCATTCAAAGAAGATGTCCGTGTAGCGATAGTAGCCAGTGATGACAGGCGACACCATATCAAGCACCGAAATGGAAACCCCTCCCTCGCGTCCAACCCTACTATGGCTCAGACCGTCCAGAAGCGAAAACGTCCTCGGCCAGGCGACGACAACGACGACGACGGCGACCCAGCCCCTCCAAAGCCCACCAGGCCGTCCACAGCTCGCAAGAGCACCGGCGGTGGACCACCTCTCGCGTCCTCTTCCCGCGACAAACGTCCCCGTGAGTAGCGTCCACAATCTCTCGCGTCATCTAACCCGCCATCAGGCCATCCAGATGCCGACGAGCAGCCTGCTCAGCGCAAGAAACGCCGCTATCGTCCCGGCACCCTCGCACTCCGCGAGATTCGCAAGTACCAGCGTAGCACAGACCTCCTCCTCCGCAGACTCCCTTTCTCTCGCGTCGTACGTCGCCGTTTCGCGTCTTCCCCCCTTTCCTCGGGCTAACATCACGGCTCGAACGTACAGGTTCGCGAGATTGCTCTTGATATGATGACCGACACCAACTATCAGATGAACGAGACCGGCTTGCGTTGGCAAAGCTCCGCCATAATGGCCTTGCAGGAGGCGACGGAGGCATTCCTCGTCCATCTCTTCGAAGACGCGTGCGTAACTTTCCGGGCTTTCCCTTGCCCTTCCTCCCTGAGATGCTTCACCTCGTAGGAATCTGTGTGCTATTCACGCAAAACGCGTCACCATCATGCAACGTGATATACAACTTGCCCGACGGATACGTGGACCATGGGGTGGTCTTGGTTAACTTTGTTTCCTACTCTTTCTTTGTCGCAGCCGTTTCCGAGTCCAATATCTACCTCAGTAACAGCAAGCACCAAAGTTGGATGCAGGACCGCGAGAATGCATTGTACATTGTAATATAGATCTGAGCGAGGCAACTACGCAAGTATGTCGAGGAGCAAAGCGCAAAACCCATTAAAAATGCTAAAAATGCATAAAAAGGAAACTTGTAAGCATGGAAATCAGTCCAACTTGACTGCACAATGCAAGGAGGAGCGGTGTTGCTGAAACCCGACAATGTTCCAAAATCGTCCAGACAATGATTGAAAAGAAAGAAAAGCTCTGCGTCGACCGGGAAAGATTAAGTTAGGAAATATCCATAGTGTGTATCGATGGCGTGTATAATGACTTTGTATGACTGGGGATCATGATCGCTGGGGATAGTTCCGAGGGTGAGGGTATCAAATGAGTGTATCCAAAGGAATGGAATCCACTTCGAACAGTGGAAATACAGGGATGTCATGCCATGAGGAACAAGAGCAGTCTTCTATGATGCAGCAGTCCGCCGACGCGCATGCGCTAGAGCCTCGGAAGAATAAGCACCAGACACAGGTCTTAACGACGACAATTTCTTTGTCGAGCTCTGTTCAGGTGGAAGCCAACTCGACCGTTGCGGGCTACTCTGCGACGGAGTGACACGCATGGAAACGGACGTTTTACTACCCCGAACATTATTGTGGCTTCCTGGTCGAGGATCTCCCGGCGTTTTTGCCATCCGACTAGCATCGTCGCTGGAACGTCTCTGATGCGACCCAGAGGAATGCGGACTCGAATTACGACTGCCGGAATTGACCCCTTCAGAGCTGTAGTTCCTGGGAAGTGAAGTCGAACTTTGTATAGGGGAGTGCTGCCCAGCTAACCCAGTGTATGAACGGGGGCGAGCGCCGAACTGATTCATCATGAATGGAGGAGTTGGAGGAAGTAAAGGCATATCCACCCCATAAAACGGAAGGCCGTTCACCATCGGAATAGCAGGCATTGGGGGGACTGGCGGGATTGTAGGAACTGCTGGGACATTCATCCACGCGTATGGGTTAAACGAAGCCCGGGGATCGTATGGCGGATGAAGCAACATCCCTTTCGCTGAATCTGAGACCACAGACATGCGTCTACTGACATGTCTACCATCTCGCCCCCTGACGTCCTCTGATGACGCCGTGTGAGCAGAGTAAAGCGAGGGCGGTCTCGAGAAACTGTATTGACTTCCAGGCGTGGCTGGAACAGAGCTTGAAGGGGAACCATCATGAGGTGAGACGGGTGAGAAAACCAGCTCGGGTGTATACTTATGTGACATGCTCGACCTCCGAGGCGAGGCATGGATCGAGTCTCGGGATGTAGAGTGATCGCGGTCAGGGACCCGTGGAGACAATGACGCCGACTCGAGCGAGCGTCCAGCACGAGAGGCCTCACGTCGTGCTCGTGTGGCTTGAAGTTCCTCGGCATAAGCACGCTCCCGTTCCTCTGCCTGCTTTCTTGCCAACTCTCTCGACCTTCGTAATTTTTCCATCTCTATTCTTTCGGCTTCCCGGCGAAGGCGTTCTTCCTCCCGGACGACATGCGAAACAGTCGCCGGCTGCTGCGATTTTGAGGGCTCATTCAGGGATATCAGGGGGCGCGAGGGATTGTGTCGAGGAGCGACAACCCTTGAAACTCGAATTTCTTGCTGCGGAGCAGTTGCTCGACGATTCTCCGTGGAAAGCTGTGCCCGCTCCCGACGCTCCCGCTCTTCTCGGAGGAATCGAGCCTTCTGTTCCTTGTTCTTCCGGATGCGAAGGACGTAGCCCAAGGGTATCTGATCGTCCTTGCCGTCATCATCTGCAAACCGGACTCCTCGTTTTGGAACGGGATCGTTTGTGGTTGCAGATCCAGAAGTCGTCGGTTCGTTAGGTTGTCGCGCGGGCGGCGGAACCGTGGGCAAAGCTAGCGGGACAATGCTACGCTGAGGTGAAGGAGACAGTTTGGCGAGTGTATCTTTCGATTGCGACAGGTCAGATGGGGGAGAGAGCGGCTCCATTTCCAGTTCTTTCACTTGAGTCGCAGGAGGATCAAGATCTACGGGCGGAAATCTGAGCATCCATAATAATGCTCAAAGGAATGTACCCACTCAAAACCAAAGGTGGCAGTGTGAACTCCAAAGGATCGAACGCAGCATCTGCCTCCACGTCCTCGTCACTCTCCAGCAGCGTACCAGCCAATAGCTCGAGTGACTCCGAAAACTCCAACGCAGCCACCCCGAGGTGAGACCCCGGAATTCGAGTGCGGACGATCTCACCGGAGTCCGAGCGAGTCCAAAGCTGAAGCCTATCCTCAAAGCAGGGGCGTGCAACCCAATTCTCGAGACCACGGCTGTAAAAGCTTACAGAATCAGCAGGAGGGAAGGCATCGTCCTGAAAATTCTGGTGGATTTTTGGTTTCGGATAGTTCGGTTTCGATGCAAGGGAAGCAATTGATGATTCAGCGGAGGGAGATAGATGGGCTAGACGGTTTAGAAGCGACTTTTTGTGCAGCTCAGATTCCAATGTCTCACGACGGCGAAGACGTCGGGAATTATGGCAAGAGCGAGGGAAAGAGATGGAGTCTGACAACTGGAACAGCGGGGGCGAGGTGGGCTCGTGCACAAGACTGTTCATGATCATAGTACGAGCATTAGCACGCGCGGTGGCCATCTGTTGAGGGGAGTAGTATGGGATGTGAATGTCGTCGGGGTTGCCGTATAGGTCATCGGACTGCGAGGATGCATCGTCCGTTTTGGTGGAGCCGGGCTTTGGAGGGCGGAGAACGTTTTGGGATGATTGCCAAGGGGGGGGATGGTGTTCCTCTGGATGATCCTTGACTGCAGCGTTCTTTCCCCCTAACCATGACTTCCAACTGCCCTTCTTGCTCGGTATGCGTGGGAGGCCGTCATCGTCGGGTGTGCGGAGGGTAGTTGAACCGCTCGATGAGGAGGAGGATGAATTTACAAGGTCGCTGGCGACGAGGGGGGGTAAGGGTGATGTGTTTGTCGAGGAGAGATGTTTTCTCGAGAGGGAGGGGAAGACCCTGGACTTCTTCTGAACGAGACGGGAGGTGTCGTTGGCGGAGGTGGAGGTGGATGTCGATGAGGGAGTATCCGACTTGTCGCTGCGCCTGGAGGAGGCGACGAAGACAGAGGCCAGCCTGCGCATCAGGTGGTGGTGGAGAAGAAAGGAGTAGTGTGGACTTTCCGGATGGTGTTTAGAGCATTACAAATGGGACTGACATGAGTCCGAACGCTGTAATGGTGACGCGCGGTGCGGTACGGCAGTTCAACCCTACCGAATTAGCCGGCGACGACGACGACGACGACAACGAGGTCAAGTTGCAGAGCGCTCGGGAGAGTTTTCCATTCGCACCGACGTGTGAAGTGGTCAATCGAATGGAGATTTCATAGATCCCTTTTCCACGAGATCTCTCAAACATAACATGGACACGTTCACCCGCCATACTTAAGCGATGTCCCCCAGACACCGCGCCCTTAATCTCCCTCCTCCCCTGAATTCCGCCCGTGTCGCCTGTCATTCCACCAACGTATCAGTCGTCGCTCATACCGCTCCACCACCCCGCACACAAAATCGCAATCGATCCCCGCCCATCGCGCCGACTTTTCAACAATCATTTTTAGATCTCCAGAAAGATTTCCCAGCACATCTTTAGCGTCGTAGATCGTGTACATTTCGCCCGGCTCAAGGATGTCGATGTCCCCATCATTTTTCCTTGTTGATGAGTGTCCTCGCCCGGGAGGACAAGGCTGCTCACTCCGCATCAGGTCTGCTGCCCCGTTCGCCAGTGGAAAATAGTTGTCAATAACGCGGCATTCTGTTTTCGTATGCCCATGTGCATTCAGCGTCGCATTCATCCCGGACCTCGCGAAACCACCCACCATCCTTTTTCGGATCTACTAGTAGTACCTTTTGGCAAAAATCAATATATTCATCCAGGGCCCTGTCATCTAGATCCCCAACAGACCTGCAGTACTGAGATTAATGTCACAACACAAACAATAGGCGTCATAACAAACAGTGTCACTCGGGAGCCAAACCGGTGGCTGTTGACATGACTTTCCGCGTGATCTGCCTCCTTGACGGCCGCCAAGAATTCAGCCACGGCAGGAAATGTGCACGCGGCATCATCAGAGCTTTTGGGGAGTCTAGAACAATATCAGTTTGTGAGGTGATGATCACTTGCACGTAAAGATCCCTGCCTTTGTTTCCCATCCAGGCCATACACTAGTTTGAGCACCACGATAGCAGTAGCGACGAGAGAAATTTCAGGCGGAGGATTGTCATGCTTCTGGCTCTCCGCATCTCTTCTGGTGCTAGATAGCGAAAGCGCTGATGAACCTTGGAGGGATAACTCTAGGGAAAGCGCGTTTCCAACCCTCTTTGTCAAGATATACAGCATGGCTGAATAACGATTTCATCGCCGAGGGGACTCGTTACCATAGCGAATAAGCGTACGAGTGCCACAAAAGCATTCTTGCACAACACGCCAAAGGACTGGACCAACATTGAGTTCCGGAATAACGATGTCAAAAGTGTCGTAAAATCGATTAGCGAGACGGGAGGCAAGGCGATGCAAGGACAAGGTTTTTGGCGCATACTACACATTGCATCGTTTAGCATCGGCGTAATTGATGAACGTAGGGTCATACATGAGGAGACAATGCCTGAACAGCATGTTTTGTGAGGTGGCGTGTAAGGGACGATGGGAAAGTGCGAACATGGTCGAGATACGGAAGTGAGTGAGATTCAATGGCACTGGGTAGGTGGATCAGCACCATCTCATACGCGATAGTAAAGGAGGCTTCGACGTGGCTTACTTGATGAAGTCCATGTAAACGACCGGCATCCGAATGGTCCAGCATGCAAGGATGAGCACTGCGATCGTGTTCTCAGGCCGATCTGCACGGCTTACAAAGGGGTTTTTGGATGAAGTATGCAAATTGTTCCTAGCACGGGGTTCATCACCGGAGGATTCATCGTCTGATGAGCTAACTTCGGAATTCTCTTCCAGGAGCACTGCAATTTCTGGGGCAAGCAGTTCATCTTCGCTCGAAGAGGAGTTTGCGTCAGGCACGAGAGAAACGCTCTCCGGAGAGTGGCTATCCCCCTCATTCTCAGGTCTTGATCGATTGCGGCCCCTCTCTCCAATTTCCACGGATTCACGTTGATACCCTTCCTGCTCTTGGGTGTAATGGAAAGGTTCTGCAGGTGGTGGGCTCGGAATGAGATCGAGATGGAATACCCACAAGTCCCTGCAAATCGTCTGACACGATGAATATGCTTATAAGTCCGGCAAGTCCCAAGGGCTGACACACCTCGAACTCGGGAGGGAGATTCCAGAGTGCTATCAATGCTGCTACTTGTTTCCGAAAGAGCAATTGGAGACATTGATAGTAATGGAAACGGGCTCTGTCACCATGATAGACTGGATCCTCGTGGTCAGCATCTATCATGAGTGGGTCGAGGAACGCGTACGTTTCGGGTCTGCTCTACTCGCCCTTTGCTTCTTCTTTCGATTGGACTTGAGGGTGCGTTTCCTCATCATATGAGTTCCCACATCATCAGCCTCTTCTGACTCGTTGATGTAGTGCTATCATGCACGAATTGTGTAGTGAAGAGGCGCGATGATATGTTTTGTTGATCTAGCCTCGCTGAGAGTTGCTCAGTGCTCACCTGAAGAACATGACCCTCACTGCAGGTGACCAGGCCTACAGTATTCTTCCGCCATTGCCGAGACCCACATGTCAAACATTTCTTACGGGGCGCCATGATGGAAGGGTATCTCCCGGAATGCAGCTCAGGTTCAGGTCATATAAGCGAAGTAATATCATTCGTTGGATGTCGGACCACGTGACCTTCGCGTTCTTGTCGCATGTCCGTGACCGATGTTCAAACCTTTAGTTTGCTTGTGCACCTTGCGAGACTTTGATCCCCCGTTGCGACTTTAATAGCTCATAGGGCGATACGATGAGGTTTTTTCTCTTCGTTGCCTTGCTGGCGACGCTGGCGACAGTGGTGTTTGCGTGAGTCGTGTCTTCATTGGATTTCATGAACGACTGACAAAAGTGGTCAACACTAGATGGACGAAAGTAAGTAAGCTGAGGAGGCGCTTGGTAGACAGTTATATTCAGACATCCGTATCAGGAAGACCATGAAATCTTTGACATCGTTGGTGCCCTTGAGGCAGCCGAAGGTCCGTCTCAATAACGTCAGGCACCTGTCGCGAGGATGATGATGATGATGCGGTATTATACAGGCAAAGGGACGACATTTTACTCCTGGCTAGATATCTCTTCGACGGCCACTCTCGCGGAGATCAACAAAGCATATCGAAAGAAAAGTATGCAGCTCCAGTAAGATCTATTCGCTGAGGGGTTCCACAAATGGCTAATCGTACCATAGTCCTGATAAGAATCCGGGTGTCAAGGGTATCCAAGAACGGTTTGCAAGGCTAGGTGTTATTGCCAATGTATTGAGAAGTTCCGAGGGCCGCAAACGGTTCGTGAGGTCGTCCCAAATGCATAAAAGTATAATTAATGTTGGGGACTAGATATGACTTTTTCTATAAAAACGGCGTGCCAAAATGGAGGGGCACTGGATACTATTACTCGAGGTTCCGACCGGGGCTTATGGTAGGTACAACAATTATGTTGTGACGAGTGGCTAGCTGAACGGTAGGGTTACAGATGGTGTTGATGTTCTTGGTGATTTTGACAAGCGGGCTGCAATATCTCGTGCAGAAGATGAACTACACACGGGATCTTGAAAGGGTGCGCCGGACGGTGCGTGATGCAAGGTTGGCAGCGTGGGGACCAAGGATGGTGCCATTGGAAGGGCGGCGCAAAGTGGGTTGTTCTCAAAACTGTGTGATCCTAATGGAGAACGTCTGGTGGCATGACAGGTCAAGGTTAACCTCGGCGGTGGACCACGAGTTGACGAAGAAGGCAAGATTGTTCCGGGAAAGATGATTGACATGGTTGTGGATGGCAACGAAGTTTATATTGTAGGTCAGCTAATGGTACAAGGGGACAGATTGACGGATGCGTACGTTGACAGTGCGATGGGTCGGAGGTGCATTTGCTTGACGAGTCGTCGGCGACTGTCCCTGCGATCTCGAGGACGTGGTTCGTGTCCCTGGTGAGTGAACTTGTGCGGAGAAAGCAGTCGGATGAGGAAGTAGTGGAAGAGAGCGAAGAGGGGAGTGAGTCAAGTGGAAGCGGTAAAGCAACGACGGGGGGACGGGCACCCGCGAATAAGACAGGGGGACGGCGACGGCGAGCTATACGAAAGCGGTGACGATAGGAAAATAGACTTTTTATTTTAATTTTTTCTCTCTTTATTTTTCGTCAGGTGCTCGGCCGAATCGAACCAGTTGCTTCTTATCGACCAATCATAAAACCGCGCAGTTCTCGCAAATAAATGTCAACAGAGCTCAATCACCTGGCTACTTTAAAGGCTGAGCTTGGTTGCCATCCGTACTATCTTTTGGCAGATCCCAAATGTCTTCTTCTCCGTACACTTATCGCAACGATCTCCTCGCGCCCTACCTCGCCCTTCCACAGGGCGAAAAGATCCAGGCAGAGTGTATGTCCCGCCTCTTTCTATCTCCTCTATCTTACTCAGATCTCCCCAGATGTCTGGATTGATGGCGATAACGGTCTCCGCTCCAAGACCACAGTCCGTCCCTTTCCTTTCTCGCCTTCTCTTGGCTGACATCCCCACAGACCGTCAGCAAGAAGGTTGACGACATCGGTCAACTCCGCATTTGGGACTTTGATGGCTCTTCTACTAACCAGGCGCCTGGCAACGACTCTGACGTCTACCTCCGTCCCGCTGCGATCTTCAAGGACCCCTTCCGAGGCGGTGACAACATCCTCGTCCTTGCAGAGACCTACAACAACGATGGTACTCCTAACAGAACTAACCACCGCCACCACGCTGCCAAGGTCATGGAACTTGCAAAGGACGCCAAACCTTGGTTCGGTCTCGAGCAAGAATACACCCTCTTTGACGCCGACGGTAACACTCCTTTCGGCTGGCCAAAGGGTGGTTTCCCTGGTCCACAGGGCCCCTATTACTGTGGTGCAGGTATTCCGTTTCCCGCACTCTCTCGATCTCTCCTCACCATCCTTTTAGGTACCGGAAAGGTCTTCGCTCGTGATCTCATCGAGGCTCATTACCGTGCTTGTCTCTATGCTGGCGTGAATATCAGCGGGATCAACGCGGAGGTTATGCCCGCCCAGTGGGAGTTCCAGGTTGGTCCCTGTGAAGGTATCTCCATGGGTGATCATCTCTGGATGGCACGTTACCTCTTGGTTCGCATCGCCGAGCAGTGGGGTGTCAAAGTTTCCTTCCACCCCAAGCCCCTTGAGGGTGATTGGAACGGTGCTGGTTGTCACACAAACTACAGCACATTCCCTATGCGTGAGCCAGGAGGAAGGAAGTACATTGACGAGGCAATCGAAAAACTTGCAAAGCGTCACGATGAACACATAGCCGTTTATGGTGAAGACAACGAACTCCGTCTTACTGGTCGCCACGAGACTGGTCACATTGGCGCCTTTAGTTCCGGCGTTGCTAATCGCGGTGCATCCATCCGTATTCCGAGGCACGTAGCTGCCCAGGGGTACGGCTATTTGGAAGACCGTCGTCCCGCTTCCAATATTGGTACGTCTGTCCCTGGTTTCCACATGGCTTGTTTTCCTTATTCTCTTTGGAAAGACCCATACCGCGTCACAAGCATCATCGTGGAGACCACCTGCCTGGACAAGTGAAGTCATTTGGCTATCGTGTAAGATGTGTACGCAAAGGAGAAGTAGGAAGCGACCCCGTCACTATACCAATGCACAGAGTCTTTAATGTTATTTCTGTGGATTGACAGTACTTGTGAGCTTGATGAGTCACACGTCTAGATCTTAAAGTTACACTACTTCGGAATTTCTTCTTGATACGACATGGACAAGAGACTCACCTTGCCCGACTTTCTTAAGCTGCTGGCGAGCAACAATGTTCCCGTTCCAAAGGCAATGGCTGTAGCTAGTAAAGTGTCTGTCTTGCCCCTGGCTTGACCTGAGTGCCTCCCTTAACCCAGCCCAGGTTCAAAGAATGCAACACACCAACTCTTCTAGCCCAGCTCGACGACGCCAAGTTGCAGGTGCTCGGTATCAAGGACAAGGACCTCCGCAGGCTCGTCCTCGCTGCTATTCGCAAGGCCGGATACACTAGACTCGCCCGAAAACCCGAGTCAGAGGCTGATAGTCTTGCGCAGCCCGCAGCAAGACCATCGAGCAGCAAGCCCCCTAGTACTGTGCAAACATTAGTACGCCCCTCTTTTTCATGCCCGACGACTTCTGAGTCTCAGGGTTGCCTGGCTCGCGTAGATCACGCCAAGGAAGAAACGCAAACGCGAGGACGACTTGAACGAATTCCTGCCCGAGGCGCCGCCGGATGAAGGGTCGGCGTATGGAAGTATGGATTTCAGTGACGTCTTGGACGAGAAGGTTGGCGTTTTCGTTACCCTGTTTCAGTCATTCCGAGTACTGATGCGTATGATGAGGTCCTGAAAATGAAGAGTACGGTGGTCAACCGCGCACCGCTCATGACCGCATGGGCAACCGTCGTCGCGGAGCGTCTCGGTTTTGAGAGGGAGGAAGCTCTGAGCATTGGTAAGTGTTGGGTCACCCTGTCCGTGGTTGATCACCACCAGATGTGCTCTCTCATCACTGCAGGATCGGTGTACACGGAGATGAACGCAGTCGCCAAGGGCCTCTCTCTCGGGATCGTAGACCAAAGCAGGAAGAATGACATTGAACCCATTTCGGGTGGACAACAACCATACGTGGATCTGATGGGCAGACGGTGAGTTCGTGGCACTTTCCTTCAACTTACACGCCTCGCCCTTCTCATTGTGATCACTACCTACACAGAATGTACGTACGCTCGTGTAGACCACTCTTCACGCAATCTCACTCACTGGAACTCCGGATAGACCACTTTACCAGACCCAATTGTCCAAGTGGAGAGCACTCGTCAGGGGCTCGCCTGCGATTCCAAGCACCGCATTCTCATACATCTCCCGTGCCTTTCGTCAGACCACACCACATATAATCGGCGCGCTGCGTCTTTTGGCAGAAAGTTATCCACCCCAAGAGCTTAACAAGGTCGGGTTTTCACTATATGCCGATTTTAGACCAACAGTGGACGGATGGGGGGAGAGAGGGGAGGTTCGATGTGAGCATATATTGTCTCTGAGGAAGGAGCGTGGGGGAGATTACCGACGTGACAACCAAGAACCTATTCCGGAACTGTCGGAAGAGCCCCCACCGAAGAAAGCACGAGCATTCTCTCTGGAAGAATATGAGGCCTCCCTCGATGAAGGCTTTGAATTCGAAGAAAATCTTAGCAAGCTGCCCTGAATCGCATGAATCCGAAGTACTCGATGGATACTGAAAGAAGGTACTGGTTTTGGGTGTATAGTAATACCTTGTATCTACATCTATGTAACAGTCCAAGCACCAATCTACGTATCCCATCCCTTGGAAGATTCCAACTCATAGCTTTTTAATGACAGCCGCGGTAAATTCCGAAGTCGTTGCAGCGCCTAGAAAGATTTCGAGCCATGTTTTCCTCAAAGCACGATTCACTCACCACCCATGTCTGCAGTACGAACTTCACCTGCATTGATGACATCGAATGTTGCACCCGCGATGTTGTTAGCAATGGAATCGAGCCTGTGGCACAGTTCATCAAACAGCCATGGGCTGAACCGGTTACGCTTACCCAAGATGTCGAAGCATCATGGTAGCGCTGAGAATCATGGCTGCCGGGTTTGCACGGTTCGTTCCCATGATATCAGAAGCCACGTGTCTGCATCCAGGCTCGAAAAGAGCGTAATCCTGTAGACGCGTTGAGCAATAATACTCGAGTCAAAAAGGCAGGTGTATACCGATCCGATGTTACAGCCGGGCACGATACCGGGTCCACCGACAAGCGCCGCTCCGATGTTGGAGATAATTGCACCGTACAAGTTGGGCATCACCATAACGTCGAATTGGCCTGGCTTTGCAACTAGCTGCATAGAACTGGAAGAAAGTAAGAGCTACAGTTGACATGTCATTCATGGGGTGACACACGTGTTGTCAATGATCATGTCGTTCGCCTCGATACCTGTAGATTTGTATTCCTCTGCCACTTTACGGAAGGTGTTCAAGAAAAGGCCGTCGCCTAACTTCATGATATTGGCCTTGTGAATGCAGGTGACTTTCTGCGAATGATGGCGGGTTATGTTCGAGAATGGTAGGGTAGACCATGGACGCACACCTTGCGGTCGTTCTTGAGGGCAAAGTCAAAAGCGAAGCGAGAGATACGTTCTGCTTTGGCTTTCGTCATAACTTTCAAGCTTTCGACGACACCAGGGTAACTCTGATGCTCCAACCCCGAGTATTCACCCTCGGTGTTTTCACGTATGATGGCAAAATCGACGTTGGAGTGACGAGTAGGGAATCCAGGCAAGGACTTGCAGAGTACAACAGAGGCATAAATGTCGAGTTGTTGACGCATGGCGACGTTCCAAGAAATATGGCCGGACTGTGAGATGGGGGTGAAGAGGATGCCTTATCGGTGGATCAGTCAACGTTGTTGGGGGTATGGATATGTTTACCCTTCAAGCCAACGCGGTTGCGCTTCAAACTGTCCATGGCCTGTTTAAAGAGGTCCTCGCCTGCAGAGGACATGCCGGAGACATTGTACTGTTCCCACTCGATGGGTGCGTTGACATAGTCGAAAATTTCCTTGACGGAGTCGGTGATTTCAGCGCCAACACCATCGCCGGGGATGAGCGTGACCTGATACGAGGAATAAACGGCGTGTGGCGGCGAGGGTGATGGATGCTTACAGTGTAGACACCACCGTATTTCGTTGGGGACTAGGAGATGTGAGGTCATACACGAGGTATTCGATGTGTGACTTACTCGTTGCGTCACCCTTGGAAAACCGGCAGAAAGGGTCGTCGCAGCTCTCTTAGCGCGGTATTAATTGACGCCTTTGCGCGCAATAAAGACACACGTACTGACTGCTGGAGAATGGGACGCGTCGCCGACGCGAGGCCGTTGCGGAGCATGTCTGTGTTCAAGAAAAAAAAAGGGAAGAAACGGAAGGGGGTGGTATGTATATAGCCACGTGGTTACTAGATGACAGGTGTGATCTTTTTTTTTTTTCTTTTCTTTCTCGTCGTCCTCGACAGTCCGCTCACTATCAGAATTAAGATACCCTTATGACTATTAAGCACGAGCTCCCAGAGATACCCTACGTCCCCCCTCCACGAGCGCCCTCTTACTACCTCGTTCTTCTCTTCGTCGTCCTCCCAGTCTGGCTCGTCGTACCCTTCTCGTGGTCCTTCGTTTTGTATACCCTATATAATGCTAAGTTATGGTATTACGGCTGGAATGCCAGACTCTGTTTTGCAGTCGCCCTGTGCGAGGTGCGTACCTTTCCATCTGACTATAGTATATCATCCTTGACAGGTTACACTGGTTCTTCCCAGGTTTTCTTCAGCGTCTATCATTATAATCTCGTTCGTTCCATTTCAGGACTTCCTCCGACAGGCACACGCAATTTGGCCGAGCTTCAGGCCAGTTTCGAACGCGTCTTGAAAACTGGACTCGCCGATCTCACTGTCGACGAAGAGTCCCTTGATACCGAACGGCCAAGCAGTCCAGCCGAGCACCTCGTTCAGTTGCAGCCTCACGACCCTCGCGCTATAGAATTTCGCGAATGCATGAGAGCATGGTACTCACCCACTTGAGTCCGCTTCCCGTCGTCCGACTAACTATCTCCCTTCAAGGTTTCGCAGAGCTGCATGGTCATCTATCAGGAAGCAAGATCTCTACGCATACTTTTACTGGGCCTTTTACAACAGCCCACTTCCCGCCACCCACCTACTTCCCGATCACCGTCGGGACGTTCTTGACGATGCCCTCAGGCAGATTGAAAGCCGTGCGGGGATGTCCATTCCAGATGGTCCTAGTTCCGGTGTATCACCTATCTTGCTGACGATCGACAAACTCAACGTCTCCTCGAGACCTCTCGTTTGGTATGCGATGGTATTTGCAACGAACTGGATGCTCAGGAAATGGTTAGAACGGGTGCACAGCGTACGATTTGCCTGCTATGAGGGCCTGGAGTGAGTCTCAAGTTAGCTGAAGCTTCAAGTTTAACCGTCGGGCTTCTGTTCAGGTATTGCATTCGTATACCCGAAGCCTGGGACCCTGTCCGTGGATGTCGCCCCGTCGTGCTCTTTCATGGACTCGGTATTGGTCTGATGCAGTACAAATTGCTCATCTATGAACTTCTCCGAAACTTCTCTGATCGGCCCATCGTTATACCCATACAACCTAACATTAGTCAGAACATCTTCCATTCCAGGTTTTTGCAGCCAATGAACAGACGTGAGATGACCGCTCGTTTATCCGGTCTTCTGAGAGAGTTGGGTTGGGTGTCCTCATCAGAAGATCGTAGTCTCTCGTCTCTGAATAGCCGGACGCAAGGTATTGTTATGCTCAGCCATTCCAAGTAGGTGTTCCCTCTGTTGAACTCATCTACACCCATTTAAATGTGCCTACAAGTGGTTCCTTTCTCCACGCATGGTTCCTCAAGGCTCACCCAGAAATGGTTGTACGCTCGTGTTTCGTAGACCCTGTCACATTTTGTTGCTGGGAAGGTGGTAAGTCGACCAATGTGAACGAGTATGATATGATGCGAAGCCAAAATTTCACAGACATGTGCTACAATTTCTTGTACAGCCCGTGTTCCACGGTACGATTATTAACACGCTTGTGCCACCAGTGGTTTAACCCTCCTTCCAGGGTTTGGAATTGTTGATGAGGTACTTCGTAGGAACTGAACTAGGCATTGCGAATACAATTCAGCGTCATTTTGACTGGTCATCCAATTCTCTATGGTTCGAAGAGATTCCGAATGCCCGTGACCCTAAAAAAACGCTTGTTGTATTAGGAGGCAAGGACGCTATTCTGAATGCGGAGGTGAGTTGTTCGTCGCTGCGAGGTCGAGCATAGTCTTACTCCATTGTACAGCGCATCATGCGTTATCTTGGCAGCCACGGCGTTCGGAAAGGGATCTTCTTCGACCCGAACGGTAGCCATGGCCAACCATTTGTTGCTGGAGGACCTGCGCATTCGGCGATCATGAGCTGGTTGAAACTTGCATGAGGTGATACCATTGGGGAAGTGCTAGGGCACTTCCATTTGAAGGTGGATAGCTGTACATACGCGAAACATGATGATTCCAGTCGGATAGAAGTGAGGCTGTTCGTACTCCTTTATCGATTCCACAGAAGTGATCGCAGTAGATGCAACACAACATACACAAACTTGCGTTGCTGACTGGAAGTGCATTCATTTCAACCCTCACGCAAGGGTATAAGAACAAGCACGCAACCTTTTTCTCACTCTCACTCTCACGTCCATCTTCCCACTTTTTTTTCCTCGATTGTCCTTCCCTTTGAAACAATATGCCTCCGCGAGGAGATCCTGGTGCCAGGGGTGGTCGTGGTCGTGGCCAGGCACGTGGTGGCCCTCCACGAGGGGGACCACCAGGTGCAGCAGTTAGGCTAACCTCGTCGGCACCCTCGAGCGGGGCACTCCCAGGTGCTCATGTTCAAGCAGTGGGGGTACGACGTTCGGGGTACGGCACAGCTGGTAGATCGATCAACGTCTTGGCCAACTTTTTTACCATGGCCTCGCCTGAGAAAAACATTCACCACTATGATGGTGCGCCTCATGTTCTATCAGTATTTCCGTTGATCGTCCTGATCAGTGGCACCTCGTTATTCGGGGGCGCGGGTCATGTCAGTCGGTGAGTTCGGTATCCGTAAACCTGTATTCACCCGCACTGATCATCAACGATGTCATTGTAGTCATCTCGCCCTCCGAGAAAACCTTGCCTGCGAGGCTAAACTTGGAGCTAATCGATCATCTGCAAAAGATCGATGCTCCCGATGTCTTCACTCCTCCTGCAGTGTATGACGGCCGCAAAAATATGTTTGCCCCAAGAGAGCTACCCCTTGGTCCCAACGGAAGCCAAGAGGTATGTAATGTACGCTATTCCTACTGTAGGATGTCCGATGAATCATCGCCGCAACTTGAAGTTCAATGTCAGTCTGTCCGATGAAACCACTCGTGGTAGTCCAGGAGAGAACACCAGTGGTCGCGGACCACGCGTGTACAAAGTCAAGCTCACAAAGGTCGCCACAATCAATCCAGAGTAAATATTTGAGTTTGTTATTCAAACATCGTGTTAATATCTTTTTCAACCATTTGCTAGGGTCTTGCAACGTTTTGTACTGGGGCAGCAATCCCACGATAACAACGTTTTGACGGCCTTAACAGTAAGTATACGCAAAGTATATCTATCATTGCTGATTTGTGTTCTTAGGCGTTAAATGTGGTCGTACGTATGGAGCCCACTATGAAATATCCGTTCAACGTGCGGTCCTTTTTCACTGATCGGGAGACTAAAGACATCGGCGGTGGCTTAGTCCTTTGGCGAGGATATTTCCAGTCCGTGAGGCCCGCGATCGGACGGTTACTGGTCAACGTCGACATCTCAACTGGGACCATGTACAAGCCAGGCCTGTTGTTGGATCTTTGCTTGGATTTCCTTGGCAAACCTGGGCATCACAACATTTTGAGCCCGCGCCGCAACATGCCTGATCGAGAGCGTATTCGACTCCAGCGTTTCATCACCGGAATTCGAATCATGACTACTTACTCTGGGGAGCGTGTCCGCAAAACTCCTCGGGTAGTCAAGAAGCTCAGCAGTGCGGGGGCGTCAGATCTGAGCTTCAGCATGCGGGATGGTACAACCATGACTGTTGCCCAATACTTCCATAAGTTGTTGAACCGACCCCTGCGATTCCCTGACAATATCTGTATTGAGGTATGAGTTTCTCTTTCATATTTTCTTCTACTAACGAGGTGTAGGTCGGATCTGGTGCATTGTTGCCACTTGAGCTCTGTATGGTCCCACCTGGGCAGATCATGCGCAAGCAGGTACCTCCTGAGAAAACGAAAGATGTTCTCGAGTTTGCAACCAAGAAGCCCCATGACCGTCTGCAAAGCATAACTAACGGGCTTTCGGTGGCTTGGCTTTTTCCGTCTATTACGTTATTTCATTAAACGTTGCTCAGGTTCTTGCATATGGCCAGTCTGAATATGTTCGCCAGTTTGGGATGACCGTCGATGAATCAGCTGGTCCGCTCAGTGTTCCCGCGCGCATCTTAGCGCCTCCGAAGCTTAGATATGGTAAGGACAGCCCTCAGCCAGTTGTCGTAAGTCTTCAAGTCCTACACAAGTTTTCTAGTCACCTCTCACTCCATAATGCAGGCACCCGCTAACGGCGCGTGGAATATGTGGGTTGGATCCACCTTTTCTCAGTCACCAATAACTGACTTTCGAATAGGATTGATAAGCGTTTTTACCGACCCGCTAGCATTGAACGCTGGATAGTTGTCATCTACGAACGTCAACAGCGATTCAATCAGCAAGCAGCGCAAGACATGATTGATGGCCTGCTGCGTAGCTGCAATGATGTTGGTGAGTTGTCCTGGTCAGCTTGCTTGGTTTGTCGCAATACGAGGACCCTACTATCAGGAATGAGAGTGAATGACACCAGCCCAGTGGTTACCTGGCAGAATGGCCAGGGCCGCATTGCTGAGGTGAATCTTTCCATACTTCTTACTTGGGACGATGACCTATGAGGCTATGTAGCAACTACGTGCAGCCGGAAACGAGTGTTTCCAAAAGACGAAGCAACGTCCGACGCTCATTGTCGTCGTACTCCCCGACAACGGTAATGACATCTACACTGCAGTGAAACAGTACGTTGAAAGCGCTGGATTCTTACACCTTCGTTAACCGATCCCGCTGCAGCTTCGGTGACGTTACAGTGCGTGTTATATGACTTTCTTCTTCTTGGCCACAAATTAAATCATTCGAAGGTTGGGGTGGCAACCCAATGCTTGAAAAGTTCTAAATGCTTCCGTGCAAAGGCACAATACTATGCCAATGTTTGTTTAAAGTGAGTGTGATTTCAGGATATGGTGGTCGGTGAATCTTAGATCACCAAGGATGAATGTCAAACTTGGAGGAATCAACACGATCCCCGATCCCCAGTCCGTCACCGTGCTCACGGACCCTCGCAATCCAACCATTGTGATGGGTAACGTTACTTTTACTTACGTCTTTGTCAAGGGAGCTTACACCGTTCATGTATTAGGTGCCGATGTCATTCATCCCGCACCCGGCTCTGACGGTCGTCCCTCGTTCACAGCCATCGTCGGAAATGTTGATTCTAACTCGGCGAAGTACGTTGCAACCAGCCGCGTACAGAGTTCTCGCGAAGAGATAATTCAGGACTTAAGGGAAATGGCCAAGGTTATTTAGTTCTGTGGCTGATCACCGCTGAAAAACTGAAATCTTGTGTCTTAGCATATTTTGACCATGTACATGAAATATGGGCAGGCAGTCGAAAAGAAGACGGGCAACGTTGCCCCTAGTCGCCTTATATTCTTCAGAGGTTTGCTTTCTCGAAAGTCTTAGTATCCACCTGACCTTGAAAATCAGACGGCGTTTCGGAGGGCCAAT
Source organism: Boletus bicolor (assembly GCA_003316205.1). Lineage (NCBI taxonomy): Eukaryota > Fungi > Basidiomycota > Agaricomycetes > Boletales > Boletaceae > Boletus > Boletus bicolor. Next base: position 22,079 of record QFEM01003316.1, read on the forward strand.
TCAAACAGGTCTTGGAGAAAGGTGTGTTTTCTCGATGGTTCGCCCGGACCACGTTTACTCCTTTCCTTTCTAGAACTTGACGCATTGAAGGGTGTGCACTGATCTCAGTGTTTTGAACTTCTCTTTATCTACTCCCACAGCTGCTTGCGCGGATCTCAAGATCAACCCCAAGATTACTGTCATCATCGTTGCGAAGCGACATCATGTTCGTTTCTTCCCTAGGCAGCAGGGCGACGCCGACAGGAGTGGCAACTGTCCTGCGGGAACGGTCGTCGACCAAGTTGTTGCACACCCCACTGAATTCGACTGGTACCTACAAAGCCATGGAGGATTGCTCGGTACCAGTCGTCCTGCGCACTATAATGTTCTGTATGATGACAACAATTTCAAGTAAGATATAGCTTGGCGCTCTTCGGCATGATATTCAACTATGATTTCACAGTGCGGATAGTCTTCAGTCCCTGTCGTTCGCCCTTTGTCACGTATACGCTCGCTCCACGCGCTCGGTATCGATTCCCGCGCCGGTATATTGTACGTTCCTCACCACTTCCTTCCAAATGTTGGCTCATCTTGGTTTAGATGCGGATATTGTGTGTAGTCGCGCGAAGAACCACTACGATCCTCAGGGAGCCGTGGACTTCTCCGATTCAGCTACGCAGGTTGACACCTCTCAAGCGGAAGGCGCACTCGAGGCATTCCGACGGGGTTTCAGGCCGTTGCATGCAAACATGGCGTCGCTCATGTACTTTTCTTAAGTTTTTTCTGTCCTTCACTTCGGACCGAGGATTCGTCCAAACCAGCTTCAGCATACCTGTCCCGTTTGTGAACCTCTTTCCCAACGTATCCCTCGGCAAATTTTGTCCTGTGCATTGATATCACAACTGTTTGATACGGTATTTGTAATAACAATCTACCACATGAATTTATATGCCAGCCGTCCTGAGACTCGGAACGATGGGAAGAACGATGGGGTATGAGTACCCGTCTGTTTGACTGTTTGAGGTATCTACAAGTACACGCCATTTTCTTGCTCTTCGGCTTCTGGAATCCCCGGATCCACCACTGAAGTGTGTTCGACAGGGGGAAAGTTGCCCGAGTCATTCGAGTTGGAACCAATGGCATTCTCAGGCGGACACCCAGCCCTGCTTCCTGGGAAAGTGGAAAGGGAAGATGTGAGGGGCTCAGATGTTTGCTCCGAAGCGACGGAATGACCATGATGGGTCAGTGCTAGCTTGAGCATGAAGATGCGCTCGTCCTGTGATGCTCTGAATGCCCTCAGCTCTGAAAGAAAGGTCAGGGACGAGGGATACGTGCATTGTAATCTCATTTTCTTTCATGGCTTGGCCAACTTCGAAATCTCCATCTTCCGAGGCGAGTTCCCGCAGGTATTCTTGCAACTCGCTTTGAGACCGTCTCAAGTGCAGCAAGGAATTCCTCAGGCGAGCGATCTCTGTCAGGACTGTGAATAACAAGTGGCTGCTGGCAATCGCGAGAATCAAACCATCCCATGCTACCGCAGGATCCAAAGCGATTGCCTGAGAGAGTGTGAACGGCTGGGGATATCTGGGATTGTACTCCATGGTGACTCGAACCAAGAGGTAGACCTGACTAAGCGCAAGGACTACCAAGCCCTTATCAATCAGCCTGAGACCACGGGCAGCGATGTCTCCTCCATTCCTCGTTCTCGTCGACACTGACGACGTCCAGCAAGATCGCTTGCTCGCGGTCTGTCGCGTCACTTCCGTGATCTCCAGACCCGCCCACAATCTCTCGCCATTTTCCGCGCGCCACCTACTGATCGATGACGTTTCTGCAGACGCTGACCACATCATCGCTGATCTTGACAACGGCACTGAAAAGGCCATTGTGCCCCTTTCCCTTGCGAAAAGACTAGTCGGCGTCGTTCCTGCTTCCCGCTTGATCCTTTTGCTTGACGTCGCCAACGCCAGCGCCGTACCAGACTCCCTCCGCAACGGCATCTCTGGCGTACTCCTAAAAACAATCTCGATTGATGTTGAGCTTATCCGCTCGATCTCCACTTTCTTCGCAGGCTTGTCCATCCACGTCTTGCCTGAAGACAAACCTACCCGTTCGACGATAAGAAAACTCACTTCGATCGGGGCATCGCTCGTTATCCCCTTTTCTGAACTCGAAGCATCCATCACGATCACGGATGCATTCCTTGCCCCAGTCATATCCGATAGATCTGACGGACTCTTCCCGACCATTGTCTCGTCATACACTCAGGGAGGCAGATCCCTCGGTCTCGTGTACTCTTCCCGCGAGTCCGTCGCCCAATCCATCCTGACCGGCAAGGGCGTATATCAATCGCGCAAGCATGGTCTTTGGGAAAAAGGCAAGACTTCGGGAGCGACGCAGGAAGTCGTGCGCATCCGCATTGACTGTGATTCGGATGCGCTCGAATTTTTGGTCATCCAACACGGTTCTGGATTTTGCCATCTCCCGCAACCGTCGTGTTTTGGTAGCATTGACGGGCTTGCCGCACTTGAAAGCACCCTCACAGCACGCCTTGCTTCTGCCCCAGAGGGGTCGTATACACGTAGGCTGTTCAACGACCGGGAGCTCCTCCAAGCCAAGATCAAAGAAGAGGCGGATGAGCTCTGCCGTGCGGAGACCAAACAGGAGATAGCCTTTGAAGCTGCAGATCTATTTTATTTTGCCCTGACGCGATGTGTTGCTGCCGGGGTAACCCTTCGGGATATCGAAGAAGTACTGAACAAGAAGGCCGCCAAAGTCACCCGGCGGCCAGGGAACGCAAAACCCCAATTCGTGTCAAAGGGCAAGAACTCTCATGATGCGCCACGGAATTCCTCGAAACCACAAGCTGCTGTAGATCCCAATGCGCCTATCGTCATGCGTATCGTGGATCTGGCATCCTCTGGCCCAGAAGAACGTGCTCAGCTGTTGAAGCGCCCTGTGCTGAGGTCTGATGAAATGATTGCCAAGGTCAAGCCGATTGTCGACGAGGTTCGAAAGAGGGGTGACACTGCTCTCCTTGAGCTGACGGCCAAGTTCGATAAAGCGCAACTTGAAGCACCTATCCTCCTTCCGCCTTTCTATCCGTTCACGTCTACCCCGGCTAAGAAGCTGGACCCAGCTGTTAAAGATGCCATCGACGTTGCTTATGCCAACGTGCGCAAGTTCCACGCTGCACAGGTCCAGGACAGTCACTTGGTTGTAGAAACTATGCCTGGCGTGACCTGTTCGAGGTTCGCGCGACCGATAGCACGGGTTGGGCTCTATGTGCCTGGAGGGACCGCCGTACTGCCCTCCACTGCGTTGATGCTCGGCGTTCCAGCACAAGTAGCAGGCTGTGAGCAGATCGTGCTCGCAACACCTCCACGTGCTGATGGAAGCGTCTCTCCCGAGGTCCTCTACGTCGCTCACTTGGTCGGTGCGCACGCGATCCTCATGGCCGGTGGTGCACAGGCAATCGCTGCCCTGGCTTACGGCACCGAAACATGTCCCAAAGTCGACAAGATCTTTGGTCCTGGAAACCAATGGGTAACAGCGGCGAAGATGTTCGTTCAGAACGACACGGAAGCCCTGGTATCCATCGATATGCCGGCTGGCCCATCGGAAGTACTGGTGAGTGCTAGATTCTGTTCTAGCACGTCCGCGCGTGTGCACCGCGTCCGTTGTTCTTGTACGAACTAACGAACGCGGTTTTTCATTCCAGGTCATTGCGGACGAATCGTGCAACCCCGCGTTCGTTGCTGCCGACCTCCTTTCGCAAGCCGAACATGGTGTCGACTCGCAAGTCGTCTTGGTGTCTTCTTCCCTCCCGGATGACAAGCTCGAGGAGATAAAAAAGGAGGTCGACAAGCAAGCGCGCGCTTTGCCGCGGGTAGACATCGTGCGAGAGAGCGTGTCACGGAGTCTCATCGTGAAGACACCTGGACCAGAAGAAGCGCTACATTTTTCAAACGCGTACGCGCCGGAGCATCTCATCCTGCACCTGCGGGACGCCTCCGCCTGGGTGGAACGTGTGAAGAATGCTGGGAGTGTGTTCGTCGGACCTTATTCTCCCGAGAGGTTATTTTTCGTCAGCCTGTATGCGCACTGACATGACTGATGTAAACTTGGTAGTTGCGGAGACTACGCCTCCGGAACAAACCACACGCTTCCTACGAATGGATATGCTCGTCAGTTCAGTGGCGTAAACACAGTGTCTTTCCAGAAGTATATCACTTCACAGGAGGTCACTGCAGAAGGGTTACAGAAACTAGGACCAGTCGTTGCGACATTGGCAGATTGCGAGGGGCTACAGGCTCATGCAAACGCTGTTCGGATTCGGTTAGGTCAAACCTAGAAATTAGAAATTTGTAAAGAACAACATCCTGTTTCAATTGCCATCCTGAAGTGAGCGCGATACCTCTAGAAATACTGGTAACATATGCAAATGGTGACGTCTATAATCGTCAAAGTACTATCGCTCGAAACTGGGGACGGAGCAACGAACAAAATAGAACTACGAGGTGTGCATGCATACTAGTTAGTTCGGTAGAGTGCACGCTTAGCGACCTTGACGATAAGTGGTGTGTCCGGGAAAGAGAGATCCTCTAGGATTTTGGCGTACTAAGAAAAGATAGATATCAGCCGAGGTACAGCCATGCCAGCACACAAAGCTCACAGGTGTTGGCACATCAGCGCCAGTGATCCGCTCGACGGGTGCGTCAAGGTAGTCAAAAGCTTCACTCTCGACTATTTGCGCGCAAATTTCACTTCCGACACCAAAGGCAGGGAAGCCACCTTCAACGATAAGTAGTCTAAAAGGTGGTAAGAATGATCAAGCAACGTGAATTCAAAGCGACTTGCCGATTCGTCTTTTTGACCGATGCTTTGATGGTATCGATGTCGAGAGGACGAATACTACGAAGATTGATGACCTCGGCTTTGATACCTTCCTTTGCAAGGATTTCCGCGGCCTCTAAGCTGTGGGTAACCATCTTACTGTGTGCGACAATGGTAACATCGGATCCTTCGCGTTCAACTTTGGCCTTGCCGATGGGGAGGAGGAAGTTGTCGGACATGGCGTCGGCCGACATCGGGAAAGTGACACCGTACATCATTTCGTTCTCAAGGAAGACGACGGGGTTAGGATCCCGAATGGCAGACTGTATGACATGAGGATGCATATCAGGTGGTGGAAGATGTAATGGACACACCTTGAGAAGACCCTTACAGTCCTCGGCATTCCATGGGCTGACGACCTTGAGACCGGGAATGGAGCCATACCATGCAGCATAATCCTGTGAATGTTGTGCAGCGACACCAGCGGCGGCACCGTTGGGACCACGGAAAACCACTGGGCACGGGACGTTTCCGCCAGACATGTAGTATGTTTTACCGGCAGAGTTGACGATTTGGTCAATGGCTTGCATTGCAAAGTTGAATGTCATGAACTCGCAACTATGGGAAAGGTGGGGTCAGGAAGGGTAAGAGTGATAAGTAGAGGACAGACACTGGTCGGAGGCCAGCGAGTGCCGCGCCAACCGCGAGGCCAGCAAAGCCCATCTCGGTGATGGGTGTGTCGACGACACGCTTCTCGCCGAACTTGTCCAAAAGGCCTTTGGTGACCTGGGATGGGGACAATAAGTTGTGGACACGTGTATCCGAAAAGAGGTAGGCACTTTGTATGCGCCATTATACCGAGCGACCTCCTCGCCCAAGACGAAGACCGATTCGTCGCGCAGCATTTCTTCCTCCATAGCGACGTTGAGAGCGTCTCGGACGGTCATCTGTGGGTAACATGAGTTGTGCAAAGTACATGTCCTGGGATTGTGCACACCGAGTTTTCGGACTGGGTTGCATAACTGCGAGCGAGAGCAGCCCTGCGTATGGGTATTGAAGCGCCGGCGCGCGCGTTGACGAGTGCGGGGGCGAGGCGGGAGAGAGCGGCGCGGACAGTAGCCATTGGACTAGTGGGAGAAGAGGAAGAAGCGACTAAAGTCACGGCTCGCGCGCGTGCAGTTTTGGGGAAATTACGGACGGACACGGAAAAAAACAATCCGATTGGTACATACGGCATGTCTAAGCCAGTCATCCTCGTCACCGGCGCGTCCAAGTCCTGCCTACTCAATTTTTATCCGTGTCGACTGAGCTGACTGACCACCAGAGGTATTGGACTTGCCGTCGTCAAATCTCTCCTTGAAGAGCACAACGCCAGTGTCGTCGCGCTCGCACGATCCAGGACGCCTGAGCTGACCCAACTCATCGATGCCCATCCTGCATCTCTCCTCGCCATTTCGTGTGACGTGTGAGTCTGCCTGTCTCCACCGTAGTCAACGCCGACATAGATCACCCTACAGCACAGACGAGTCTGCCCAGGCGCGAGCGTTCAGCCAGGCAAAGGACAAATTCGGTCCTGTCCTCGACGGCCTGATCCTGAATGCTGGCACACTCGACCCCCTGGCGCGAATTGGCGATCCCGCCGTACCGCTCGATGCCTGGAAACACCACCTTGATGTCAATTTCTTCTCACTTGTCAGCGCACTCCAGGTCGCCCTTCCAGCCTTGCGCACCAGCACCAACACAGGACGGGTGATATTCATCAGCTCAGGTGCGGCTACGGGAAACATACCGGGTTGGGCACCCTACAACGCGGGCAAGGCAGCCATGAACAGTTTGGCGAGGTACTCTCATTTCCCATCTCGGTCATGATTCCGCTCAGCACCCTGATGCGATCACTCGACAGAACCTTAGCCAAGGAAGAGCCTACCCTCGTTTCGCTGGCAATCGCTCCAGGAAAGGTTGACACAGCTGTACGTTATCTGTTCGTTGTCCCCTCGAACGTGCAGACTGAGACCCGTTTATAGATGCAGGAAGCCCTCAGGACTACTGGTACTCCTCACATGAATACATCCGATCTCAAGATATTCCTTGACGCTCATCGAGACGGTACTTTGGTGAAGCCGTCGGACGTTGGTTATGTGATTGCAAGTCTCTCCCTCTGTGCGCCACTCAGCCTGAGTGGTTCTTTCGTACGATACAACGACGAACACTGTAAAGAGTTTGCAAGGAAATGAATTAACACATCCCTTTTCTTCTATCGGAACCGAATGCGAATCTGCCAATAGGTGCCGAAGGAACCATCGAGGAAGCTATCCGCTCGCACCGTATCTCCATTTCCCTCAACCGTACACTTATATCACTTCATATCTACAGAGACGTATCACTGCCATGACCCAACGACACGCGAATGCTGACAGCTCCACATCGCCCACCTCCCGATTCCATACCCCGAAGATCGTAGACGTCCATCACCACGTCTTCCTCGATGCCCAGAAAAAGACCAATAAAAATACCCTAGTAGGTTGGATCACTCCCCCAGGACACCTTCCCTGGCGATCATCACAAGCCATGTCGGCCATGGACGCGATGGACATACAAACCGCAATCCTTTCGCCACCTCCTGTTGCCACCACGAACAGAACCGAAGTCAGGGCTATGAACATTTACTTGTCACAGCTTCGCGCAGCATACCCCACAAGGTTTGGTTTCCTCGCCGGACTACCCACCCTGGGTGATGTACAAGGTTCAGATACTTTGGGGCAGTCACAATGATGCCACCTCCTGATAATCGTTCCCTAGGCGCACTCAGTGAAATTACCTTTGCCATGGATCACCTGGATGCCGACGGTTTTGCGATCATTTCGTCCTACGGGACGGGAAACACGGCCAGTAGGATCTCCTAGATTGCTTGCTCACGCTTTGTCGCTCACGTTCTGATAGAGTACGTTGCAGACGATCTGTTCGATCCCATCTGGGATGAACTGAACAGGAGGCACGCAGTCGTTTTCCTTCACGGTGCACAAACACCTTCCTCAACGCCCTATCCTCATCCCTTCCTAGGGCTTCCCATCAGCGAGGCAAGCACCCCTGTCGATCGATCTCATACATCCACTGGATAGCTAAACCCAACCTTGCACCAAACAGGTTCCGAACGAGACTTACAAGGCTGCCGCTCATCTAGTCGTCACAGGCAAGAAACGACGCTTTCACAACATCAAGATCATCCTCGCACATCTGGGAGGCAGTACGCCCTTTTTGGCTCCTCGTGTAGCAGCCCTGTCTCACTATATGGGGTGCCCACTTGCCCCGGATGAGATTCTCCAAGATTTCAAGACGTTCTATTATGAAACAGCCCTTAGTTCGCATCCGACGACCCTTGCTGCGATGGACACTTTTGTGCCAGTCGATCGTATTCTATTTGGAAGCGACTATCCCGGTACCGCTTCCTTTCGCCTACGGCCTGAGGATTGATGTACTGATTGAACCCTGAATGGCAGCGGTCAGCATTGCGACCTCAAAATGGTATGCTAAACACCTAGAAGATCATTATACCGGCGAACCACGCAAGCTGGATTGCATTCTGCGAGACAATGCCCTCGCCCTTTTTCCGCGGCTCCGAGTGTAGACCAGGATGTTTGGTGCAGTTTCGTCCCAACAGCGAGGGCCGCTAGGCTTACAACACGCAATATACTAGATAACATGTATTGTGCGAGGTACAGACGACAGGATATGAGTGACGAATAAATCGAGGGAACCTATTCACATATATTACGATTTGGTAATGTGCTGTTAGCTGTCTATACACCGAGCCTGCAAGGCAACGCGCATTAATCGACACATCATGATAAGCGCGACGCGGCGCTCACCTCCGTTTGCTATGCTCGTAAACCAAGTAAGAGATCGACACTGAAGGCACAACCTGCAAATGAAAACTACTGAGTTATGGGTTTCTTCAAGGTACCATGCAACGGGAACCTTGGCCAACGTCGGAAATAATCCGCGGTAAAAACCTCTCCAACCATCCCGCTGGTATGTCTTCTGGACCACATCCCAAACACCTGAATAACGTTGCGGATGTCCCGGGGAACCCGAAGCTTGCAATCGGGTGCGGATTAGATTCAGGGGATAAACGCTGATGGCTCCAACACTTCCTGAAACGCTTCCAAAGGCAAGGAGAGCGAGGACGCCGGGTTCATCCAATCCAGTGGAACGTAGATAAGTTAGTTTGAGAGCTTCAAATGTGCTCATATCGATAGCAGAATATCTGTCAAAGGATTTGAAAAAAGGAAGCAATATGTTTGACAGAACGACATACGGAAAAACACCGACAAGACCGATCTATAGTCAATTTAGGGGAGATAATGTAAAGTAAAAGTGGAAGACTGACAGATAATCCACGATAGAATGCCCTGAACCGGCCCAGTTGCCAGACCCGCCGCGCCGCGCCTGCTAAACTTCGCTTCTGGCCAGTTGTGCTCATCATTTGAGTCTACCAAGGACTCAGTAACGAGACAGGCTAAGAGGTGAATCGACCCTAGACCTTTAGCGTTTCGATGGGGTATATACCTACGTTTTCATGAGCAAAAGGCACATTCCAGCGGCTCGAAACTTACTGAGTTGACTGGATAATCCACCAATGCCGCCTGATAAAAAGCGACTACTGCCACTTATATCTCGGAGGTCTTCAACATGATCCCAGTGTTTGGCAAATGCGCGTTTCTGTCCCCGAATTGAGTACTGCACGCTCGACAAGGGCACATGAAGAGAACGAACAGCTGTCTCATACGCCATGAACTTTATGGCAGATTCTGGGAAGATCTTCATTACAGAAAGTCCGTTTCCTGTCCAAAAAGCCAAGACACCGCCTTCGGCATATATTCGAGCTACAGCGCTACCTATAGCTTTCAAGCCACTGACGCTGGGTTTAGGGCCCACGGAGGTCCCTCCCATCTCAGGAGGACGAGTGATCAAGAAAATTTTGAGACGGTCGAATGGAGCGGTACACGTCCTCGAAACTGCCACCGAGGACAACTCTCAGTAAATATCGTTCGTGTATGGCAAACGCTTCACCTGCCCCCGCCATACCACCTGCCAGGAGAAATTTGACTGCTGTGTGACCCTGTAACCAATCATGATGTTCCTCTGGCCCTTCCTCAAGTTCACCTCCGTGGTTGACGGGTGTCGACTGTTCTGCAGGGACTCGTACTGACGGCATTGATCCGGAATCGTCGTCGGCACTTAGGTTGACATCACCTTCCGTACGTCAAAAGAATTCATGGGTGGAGCAAAAAAGTAAGTGACAAGGCGGCGGACCTTCCATTGTCACCCTTACTGGACCCCTTCCACCCATTCCCATGAACTTCTTCACCTCATAAAACCGGTAGATCTCGGAGGTCGATGCTTCCCGAGGTAGGAGCAATAGGAAATCTCGGAACTGTCGAAAGTTGATAACATGGGAGTGGGGTGATTGCGTCAAAAATGTTATGAATTCCGCTAGGGCAGTGGGAGAGAGGGTGATCCCTGGGGGACACATTGAATACCGGTGCAACGTGTAGCATTGACATCGAGGCGACCTACCGGCATCCTTCAACGCAATCCGGAGTTCTTCCGAGTCCAAATGACCGTTTCCATCTAGATCAAGTTCGTCATGGAAGATGCACCACAGCTCTAACAACAATGCGTGAGCAAGGGACAGCAAAGCGGTTCAATTTCAACCATCACTGACCGGCCTCCTTTGCTACGGCGTAATCCCGGAACTCCGGCCAGGGTATGTGGGTCGGCCTTAGACTGGAGATATGGCCACCACACTGCCGCAATAACTCGTCTTCATAGACTCTCCGCATGTTCTCGGCCTCTTCTGGTAGTAACTCGCTAAGAGAGATTCCGAGAGTGGCCGCGGTTTCCGAACCCTGAAAGTGTGTATGGGGCAGGTGTCGCCAGATGTCATGGAGTCTCCGTTCCCGGTTTTCTTCTCCCTCTTGTTGCCGGAATTCAAAAAGGTTATTGGGGATAGGACGATAAGGTAGAGGGTCGGACCTAAGTCGTGGAATGAATGGGCGATCCCGAACGCCAGAGAGACATGCTTCATAAATTTCACGCCCTGTGGGTTTGGGACGCGAAGAAGACACGACCTCTGACATGGCATGAAAGGTCGAACCTGCGAATCCAGATTATCAATCGCAATCTGAAAGGTAGGGGGATATCTCGTCGGGTGGGACGCGCTGCTTCAGCGAGGTTGGTCTACGGATGTTTGTGACTGCTTACTATTACTTCCACATGGCAGACCCACATTAGCGAGGTAAAGTACTAGACCGAGACCTAACCATAGTTTATGTAAATAACTACCTCACCTTCCTGGCTTTTGTCAGATTACAAGAAAGAGATACCGCCCAGCAAGCTTAGAAGTCGCGTGGTCCGAGTATGGTACTGCTCTTATACAATCCAGCTTCACAGTCCCATGCGAAAACAGAATATGCTATACTAGCAACGTGTGTCACCGACACAAGAATGCGGATACGACCAGCGATCCGATACGCTGCAACCCCTGCGCCAATGCTCGACGAAGTGTTCTAGGCTTCGAGTTTTGCAATATAATTGGTGGAGACGCTTCAAACTTGGTTCGCGCATGCTCCAGCGATGCTTCTCTCTGGGGAGGCTCCATCCTGATCGGTACCCCGTAACCAGTACGGGAACTATTTTCTGGCCATTTCTCAGAATACACCGTCGACGGTGGAGTGGTGCGTGCCGGTGTGCAACTCGACGCCAGTGTAGAAGAATATTCAGAATGCGATGGCGCCCTGACGTGGCTTGTGACCAAGGTACACTCGATTGTCGATAGCGATGATGGAGGGGTAGGAAGCTTGCGTGGACCAAAGAAAGGTCTCGTGGCCTCAGGTCTGACAATCGGTATCATTTGCTTTACCTCGCGGGTTTCCACGACCAAGGGATCCTGCACTGGGATTTCGGGCAAAGGCCGAGAGGGACGTGGCGGCGTCGGCAGTGGTGGGGGAGGAAGAGGCGGAGAAGGTAGAGGCGGAATGGGCAAAGGTGGAGCGGGTAATGGCGGAGAGTGACGTGACTGTAGAAAATTATCAGCAAAATAAAATGGGGAACGGTAGTTGACATACAATATGCGTTATCGCAACTGGCGAATCACCCTGCGAGACAGACTCAGCTGACC
>QFEM01003317.1:0-14990 GCA_003316205.1 Boletus bicolor
ACGTGACCGAAAAAAGAAAGGAAAGAAAGGACTTAGCGTAAGGCCTGGGGTATTGCAGCAAGTGACTAGCAAAAGTGCAAAGTTAGTGTGGTTATGAACGGATTCATAACAAAGGAGACCTCCCAGTCCAACTCCCTCATTCTCCAAGCTCTTCAATCTATGAATGAAGATATTTCCCCCGCCTTCTGTTCTTGCCTTGCTGACTGGCAGATGGAAGCTGGCATCCTTACTTACCAAGGGCACGTCTATGTTTCTGCTGATGATGCCCTTTGCCATTCTATCCTACAGCGCTGCCATGATCACGAGACCGCCAGACACCCCGGCTTCCTCAAAACCCGCCAGCTTGTCGCTGCGGAGTTTTGGTGGCCCAGTCTCGCCACCTATGTCTGCCACTATGTTGAAGGCTGTGCTGTGTGCCAGCAATTGAAATCAAATACACACCTCTCCATTCTGCCCCTTGTCCCCATTCGGTCCTCTGCATCTTGTCCCTTTCAGCAGATCTCCTGTGATCTGATCACTGACCTCCCAGCTATGCCTGCTGGCATGGATTCTCTCCTGGTCGTGGTTGACCATGGGCTTACTAAGGGGGTAATTCTCTGCCCCACAAAAAAAACCATCACCACCGAAGGAATCGCTGATCTTTTCTTCCACAAAGTCTTCACCCACTTTGGCCTCTATGACAAAATCATCTCCAACTGCAGTCCCCAATTCGACAGCGCCTTCGCCTGTGAACTCAGATGACTCCTCAGCTATAACCTAGCCCTCTCCACCGCTTACCACCCTCAAACTGATGGGGAAACCAAACATGTAAACCAGGAGATCAAGACATATCTCTGCATCTACTGTGGATCTAACCCAGGGTCATGGGCTGACTCTATTTCCCACACAGAATTCGCACATAACCACCAGCCTCACTCCGTCACAGGGAAATCTCCATTCTTCTTGATGATGGGTTATGAACCCCATGCCCTGCCCTCTGTGATCTCCAACTCCTCCCTTCCCGCTGTAGAATCTCACCTCAAAGCCCTCACTGCCACATGCGACGAAGCCCTCGCCGCTCATGAACTTGCACGGCAAACTATGGCCGCAGACGTAGGGCGTGCGTAAATGCATTTTCCCTCAGACCGGGAATCCTCGGATTGCCGCCTTAGTGTTTTGTGTAGAGCTAGATTAGTCAGCTGCTACGCAATATCATACACTTGTCCAAAAAAAAAGATAGCAGTTACAGACAGCAAGCAAAGCAATGCAAAGCAATGCAGAGCAAGACAGTGAACGAGGATATAAAACTAGGCACCGAGATGTATATACAAGATACGTTGATCAAATGGTATATCTACCAATTCTTTCATTGTCTGATTCAGCGCGAATGCTGCATGGGTATGATCTAGACGACCAGACTCGTCTTTCATGTAGTCGTAGAACACTGAAGTGATCTTGTTCATCTCATTGAACTACCTGAGGGAGTGAAGAGAGGGATGAGTTTGCACTCAGGGATCTTTTAGGGGAAAGACCAAGAGAACTGAACTGGAGTTCTCTGGCCGCTAATTGCAGGCTTTATATACTACATGGATGTTTGTACATATTTGGTCCATAGGGCATAGGGTTACCATAAGAGACCATACAGCCATAAGGGCTGTGTAGAATAGAAGTACTGTATAGACATGAGGCATAATGGAAGAGAGGTGTGAACATGTGGTGATGCATGAGGCATCATAATGGAAGGTTAATATTAGCCAGCACAGCACAGAGATTAAAGGAGGGCTGTGATGGTGATAAGGGGATCGTAGATCTGTGAGAAAAGATGATAAGGCAATGGGAAATCCCTAAGATAAAGATAGTGTGAGTTTAGAGATGGGTCCCCTTGCGATAAGATAAGATAAAAGGAAAAGAAAAAATATACTAAGTCCATTGAGTTGAGACTGTTACAAGTGGAGCAGTGGGGAAAGATTGATGAGGAACAGTGTCAAAAATGAATAGAAAGTATGCCTAGAAGGATTGAAGCAATTATCAATGCCAAAGGAGCTCATACCAAGTACTAGATACCTAGATAAATTTAGAGTCAAAAAACTGTCCAAATGAGCCATTGTTTTGAAATGGCTGCCAGTTCATCAATTCTTATTCATATGTCTTAAAACATTGATGGATAGAAAGCCAAGGGTCAGTGCTTTATTTCATACACCTATATGTTAGGGTAAGGGTTAGGGGTTATTGGGGAATAACACATTTAGTGAAAAATGACCAAACATGCAGACAGTTTTTTGAGCCACTGTATAAGTGTCTATTGTTTCAAAGTGTCCAGCAATTTCCATGATCAGGGTTACTGCATGCCTAATTTGGCCAATAGCTCCTTCAGAGCCATCTGCATTATGTATCTTAATTGGGTTTTCAAGCATATAGAAAGGAATGCCATGATGGCGAACATAATTGTGATCAATAAAGGTGTGAGAAGTTTCCGAGTCCAAGAGAGCTTTGAACTGGTATGCTTCCCACTGGCCATTGTGCATATACATAATGTATGATGGTCTCAAGTGAGAACTCTCTGCTGAATGACAACATTGTTGTATGATGCATAGTGACCTTGAGGGGTTTATAAATAGAAGATATTTTTTGTTGTTTATTCAGGGAATTAAGCACACTATTATTTAACTCCGGTGCCGTGCTTAATTGAGATGCCCTTAGGGAGGAACAAGAAATATTACATAGTACAAGAGAAAGATTGGAAACAGGAAAATCAGAATCAGTACAAAAAGAAGATTGTTCAGGCACATGTGTCCCAAATTTCTGTAAGCCATGCCAAGTCATTGGCATGACTTTTAAGGCATAAATTCCCACCCCCCCATTTTTAGACATGCCAATGGTACCCATTTTCCCTGATCATGCCATTGTCATGGTTGTGAAAGCCATCACAAGGCCATTATTGCTGTTGCTTATTTGTTATCATTACCTAATAAGGATGTACCATAATAGTCAGTAGGGAGTGCATGATAAGATCTTATTATGTCAGAGTTTTCCATTCTAATCCATTGTCATGTTGAATTCAACCTGTGATTGGGACTCTACCATTGGAACCATCCTGTTCTTCTGAAGATGCACTTCAATCCTCCTGTTGATTATTGGCTTTCTGATTATGGAATGGAATTCATTAAAACTATGTACAGCACAAAGCCAACAACAGAAATATAGTAGTTCAATTATTCTAAGGTAGTCTGACATAATGAAGATGTGAAATCACTAATATCAATCAGTAACATACTAAAACACAAGAAATACAATGATTTACATGCAGAGTAGCAATGAGTACACTGGTGGCCAGTAGAATTGTCATTGGAGGAGGTTGAGGGATGTGAGGCAGAGAGCACAGGCAACATGCTCGAGTCTATGCCAAGTAACATTGAAGTCAGATTGGAATATAGGACTGCCATGAAGGATGAATTTGCAACTCACAACAAGATAATACTGGTAGAGTGATGGTGAGAGGTTGAAACCTCAGAACAATGGGTGTTGGATTCATAGCATTGAAGTAGTTGTCTAGGACAATGGTGAGAGTCATTGAGGCAGCATAGCAGTCCGTAGTGGCAAGGTGGTGGTACAAGTGTCAAGTTTCTAAGTAAAGGGCAGGAGTTTGCCTGTTATGACAACCCAGGGTATGGGTAGTCATAGGGCCTTTGCTTACAAGGAGTCGCTTGGAGAGCAACGACACAGTATCACCTAGGGGATTCCGAAGGGCGATTGAAGTGGTGTACACTAGGGTTTTCCTATGTACGAGACGAAGTGGTACATGCTAGGGTCTTCCCTACGTGCAGGTGGCAAGGGTTCGACTAGAGTGTGAGCTCGTAGGCCGACGAAGGTTCCTTAATGAAGGAAGTACCAGGAGCGACCACTCGGAAGTAGGTCAGAGACTTAGAGAAGTTCCACGAAGAGGAAGGCATAGATTGCCTAGTAGAACGAGGTACAAGAGGGGTACTTGAGGTATCTCGAAGGAGGTCTAAGCTAGGGAATCGTATAGTAAAATGAAGGGTTTATATAGATTCGTGATGTGCACACGGGCCAGGTGCGGAATAGCATGGAACGGGATAAACTGTGGGAGTACACGTATGGACTCGGGAGAAGCACGTATCCTGTATATCGGAACAATAAGGAATCAGAGAAATAAGGAAGAACCATGGACACATGTATGGAACATGTGAAGCATGTGTCTGACTATCATGAGAAGAATCAACAAAGGTGTGAGACAAAGGGAATGCACCTCTGGTAGAAAGTGTGAAGAAGCCGGAGGCAGAGAAAAGGAATAAGGTCCAATGGATGAGCTAGGACACGGAAGATGCATGGTCCTGGTGCTGGTAGTACATGTAGGCTGAGTAGACAAAGCAAGTGTAGGAAAGAAAAGAAAAGAAAAGACGAGTTGTAACATTGCCCACTCAGCCACTGCCCAAGGAGGTAGCAAATGACTGAGGAGCACCAAGACAAAGTTCGGAATATATACCTATGGGTGGAGCTATGCTCGAATAAGAACAAGAACTCTAAACCTAAAATAAGTGAGTCCGAATGGAAGGAAGATGTTAGAAATCAAAATCCAGACATGCGTGTCTACTCTGAGTATCTCCGAAGTCCTCTGGAGATGGGCTTGTATCCTGTGAGCAACTTATACATCGGAGTTGCTTAGGGGTTTCTGGAGTAACCCAGAGTTCTCGGTTTTGACACTCCCACTCGAGTGTAAGCGTATTCCATCCTTCTGACGAACTTCCAGTGTTGTTCCTGGATGAGTGCCTTTGTAAGAATATCGGCAATCATGTCCGAAGTTGGAACATACTGGATGACAGCTTCCCCTTTTCTGACCAGGTCGTCCCTAACAAAATGATACTTCCACTGAATGTGTTTGATCTGAGCTCAGAACTGCAGATCATGGGATAGGATGATTGCGGCTTGATTATCGCAATGGTGTGTCGTTGGCCCCTTTTGGGAATGTCCTATTTCCTGAAAAAAGGTCCAGAGCCAGGCTAAGTGTTGTCTGGCAATGCTAAGTCTGATGTACTCCAACTCAGTGATGGACAAGGCAACCATGCTCTGTTGTTTTCTGGACCAGGAAATCACTCCACGATTACTTAGGAATAGGAAACCAGAGGTAGAGCGCAAGTTGTCAGGATCTTGTGACCATCCTGCATCCAAGTACCATTGGAAGTCCATGTCCATGGAAATGTCATTTCTGTCATATTGGAGTTCCATATTGGAGGTGGCTTTGATGTACCAGAGTATGCATTTGGTGGCTTTCCAGTGACATGTTTTGGGCGCAGCGCTGAAACAGCTGAGCATGCCAACAGAGTAGGCTAGGTTCAGATGTGTTCCTAGCATGAGGTACATCAGATATCCGATAACAGTCAGGTAGGATACTCGTTTTCCATTGATAATGATCTTGGAGATGGTGGTATTGTCCTTGGGGTCTATCACAGAAATCGCAGTGCTGTGCACCATTGGAGTCCACACAGGGGCGGAGTTGGACATGCCTGTGCACTCTAGGACAATTTGGGCATATTGGGATTGAGAGAGGGAGATGGTCCAGAGTTGTCGATCTCTTTGGATTTCAATCCTGAAGATGTATTTTGCTTTGCCCATATCCCTCATTTTGAATGTGAAGGCTAGCATTTCCTTGATGGAGTCCATGTAACTCTGAGAGCTAGCTGCAAGGAGCAGGTCATCAACATAGACGACTAAGAAGCAAACCTGTCTGGACTTTCGGAAAACATATAGGCATGTTTCAGCGTCGAGTCGACTAAATCCAAGTTCTCCAAGTTTCTTGTCTAGGGTTTTATTCCAGGTCTGACCTGCTTGTTTAAGTCTGTAGAGCGAGTGTTTGAGCTTCCAGCAGTGACCCGGTTGAATTGGAACTCCATCTGGAGGTAGGAGGTATAACTCCTCTTCCAGTTCTCCATTTAGGTAGGCTGTGGAGACATCCATTTGGTCCAACTCCAGGTTGTGCTTCGCAGCAAGCGAGATGATGGTTCGTACAGAGTCAAGATTTGCCACCAGAGCAAACACCTCTTGGTAGTCAATCCCTTTCTTCTGTGTGAAACCTCTTGCTACAATCCGAGCTTTGTAGTGTTCGATTTTGCCATCCCGATTGCGTTTGATCCAGAAAATGGGTTTGGAGGTAATCAGAGTTACACCTTCGGGGATCGGAATAGTTTCATACACGTGGTTGGAGTTGAGACTTAGGAGTTCGTCTTCGATTGCAGATTGCCATTTGTTTCCATCTGGACATGCATAGGCTTCCTTGATGGTAGTTGGGAGTGATTCTCCCAACTCGAAGTTGGCAGTTCTGGCGAACATGTGATATCTGAGTTCCTCCTAGATGCTGGAGAATGCTCCAGGTATGTCCAGTTCTTCCAGAGGTTGTTCTGATTGTGCTTCCAGTGGTGCTTCCTGATGCTGTGCTTTCCTTTGTGCCTCTTCCTCCAGTGTGCATTGGTAATCCCTGTTTCGATCTGCTGGTTTTCGGTTTTGATTGCTCCATTAAACTCCAGTGATCACTTCTGCAGGAGGTTGTGCTGGGGATGGTGGTTGTACTGGTGCTGCTGGCGGAGGTGCACGTTTGACAGGAATTGGGATCAGAGGATCCAGATGGAGTTGGTTGAGGCGGTTTGCCAAGGTGTCAATTTGGTTTTTAGCATCAGGTGCCAGAGGTGCAGGTGGAGCTCCCACTACTTCTGGAGTGTAGGTGTTGGAGGTTGGCTTGTCCTCTTCTCCAGTGCATTCTGGCTGATGTGAACGCTTCGGAGTGAGTCCCTCCCATTGGCCCTTGGTGGGATTTCTCCATGGAATGGAGTCTGCTTGGAGATCATCACAGATTCGTCGAAAATGATGTGGCGGCTGGAGATGATGGTCCGGCGCTCTAGATCAAGGAGCTTGTATGCCTGTTGTCCATATGTGTATCCCTGTTAAGCCCTTGACTAACCACTAGGCAATGCACCTAATGATCAACTACAGAACAACACAAAACAGAGCGGCAGAGTACAAGGCAGGACAGAGCCAAGTACTATAGCGGACGGGACGTGGGTTTAACCACGAGTTCAAGAGGAAATGGATAGAGAATTCCAAAACTAGGCTACAACAAGTAAACTACGAGCTATATATACTAGTGCGCTACCACTCTAGGGCAGGCATAGAATATGCTAGAAGATTACCTAATGTGATGTCATGGTGACATCATAGCTCTGGAACGCGGGGCAGAGGGAAATCTAAATAAAGGTGAAACAAAAGATGAAAGATGCTATTGGGGTAGATTGCCGATGCATGTGAAACAGTACTTAAATAGAGGTGCAAGATGGAAAGAGATCTGGGTGAAGGGGAAACGAATCAAGATCTAGATCTGGGATCTGAGATCGGGATTTAGGAGATGACCATAAAGAGAGGTCAATGATGACAGTCCGAAGGGAAACGATGAAGGAAACGAAAGGGGAAATGGGTATCGGATCTGAAGGAGTGTGGGATCAGAACTAGCCGAGATAAGATAAGATAGTGGGAAATGACTGAAAGGGGGAAACGGAGGCATAAATAGACTGTGGCGATGAAGAGTTAGCTAAGGGTGCCATGACTTAGCTAAGGTAGCGGTCGGATAGCGGATGGGACCGGTGAATAGGGGTGAAATCTTACAATCCCAGCATGATACATTTCCATCCATGTGATCGGAATTTCCCCCCCCCCACTGTTCCTTAGGCACAAGTGCGTATGCTAGGCATCCAAAAGGTCAGAGTAGCATTGGATCAACTTTCCGGTCGAAGAGCACTTGGTAAGGAACGTTGCCTTTGATTGTGGAGGATGGACTTCGTGTGGTGATGTACACTGCAGTGGACATGGTGTTGGACCAGAAGGACTTAGGTAGCTTGGACTCCTCGAGCATGGAGTTTGCAAGCATGGAAAGTGTTTGGTTCATGTGTTTGGCGAGACCGTTTTGCTCTGGGGTGTATGGTGCGGACGTTTCGAGTGTTGTGCCATCGTGTTGTTACGACTTCTCTTTTCTTTCCTTCATCTACTATGTTTACTCTCTCTTCTTGTACTACCAGCGCCAGGACCACGTATCCTCTGTGTCCTTGCCCATCCACTGGACTTCTTTCCTTTTCTCTGCCTTTGGCTTCCCCTACCTCTATACCAAAGGTACATTTCATTTGTCTCACGACTCTGTTGAATATCCCACAATAGTTGGACACATGTTTCGCATGCTCCATGCACGTGTCCATGCTTCTCTTCTATCTCCATTCCCATTTGTTATGAAACACAGGGTACACACTTCTCCCGATTCCATACGTGTTATTCCATGGTTTATCCCGATCCTGTGTTATTCTGCACCTGGCCTGTGCACGTATCTCCAGGTATATAAACCTCTTCTTTTATGATAGAGATTCCTTAGCTTAGACCTCCTTCGAGTTACCACCTTGTACCTTGTCCTGCGCTAAGGCAATCCACGCCTTTCTCTTTCATTGTTCCTCTCTAAGTCTCTGGTCTACTTCTAAGTGACCGCTCCTTGTTATTCCTTCTATAAGGAACACTTGTCGGCCTACGGGATCTTCCCTAGTCGAACCCTTGCCATTGTCAACCTACGGGCTCCCGCCCCAGTCAAACCCTTGTCACCCGCATGTGGGAAACCCCCAGCATGTATCCTTCGTCCTGTGCATAGGAAACCCCTAGTGCACTCTACTTCATGCGCCTGTAGGAAAACCCCAGGCACTACTGCGTCGTCGCCTTACCCGCGACTCCTTGTC
This sequence comes from Boletus bicolor, assembly GCA_003316205.1. Lineage (NCBI taxonomy): Eukaryota > Fungi > Basidiomycota > Agaricomycetes > Boletales > Boletaceae > Boletus > Boletus bicolor. Next base: position 8,754 of record QFEM01003317.1, read on the forward strand.
AGCGATGGCCCCATTACGATAGCCTCCCGGCTGTCGTAACACGCATCAGAGTTGGTTTCAGAATTCCGCTCCCATGTATTCTTCACCGCTGTCTGTTTGGAGAAACTGTATGTGTGTCTCTGAGGGCTCTTCTGATTTGATGGTTTGTTGGAGTGCCTGTTGGATGTCTGTTTTCCAAGTCCTATAGGTTTCGACCACATCGCTCTTTTTCTTTAGGAAATATATCCACAGGAATTGGGAATAGTCGTCGACTATCAGCAGCCAGTACTTATATCCTTCCCAGGATTGTGGAGCAATGGGACCTCCGACGTTGGAGTGTATGATTTTGAGGGGTCTTGAGCTGCAGAGTTTGGTCTCGGAGCTGAACGGAAGTTTCTTCATCTTTCCGAGAGTGCAAGGTTCGCAAAAGTTTGAAGTTCCATTGATTGTATTGATTCCCTGCAGTTTTCCGTCATGGACCATTGACTCAATTCAAGCAGTGGATATGTATCCCATGCACCGATGGAGGAGGTTTATGTTGATGGAGGTGTGTGCTGACTCCAATGTGATCTCCAGTTTTAGTTTTACGTGGTAGAGCCCTTCCGAGTGTGTTCCAACCATGATGGTGTCATGTCCCTTTTTCACGGAGCAAACGGAGGAGTTTTCTGGAAAAAGAGTTGATAGTCCAATGGCTGATAGTCGATTTACAGAGATGAGTGAGAGGTGGAATTCTGGGACAAGGAGCACATTGCTTAGAGTGATTTCATATGTTTCTCCTTTCACCTTTGACTGTACTACAATGCTTCCAGATCCAATTGTGTGTGCAGTTGACTCATTTCTGAGTGTGATGGGGCTCAGAGTTTGGAACAGAGTGTAGGTGCAGAACCATGATCTATGTGGTATCATGTGGGATGTTGTGCTGGAGTCAATGATGATTTGTTCAGGGGTTTTTTGGCTTTCATCGGACGACAAATAGGTCTGAACACGTTTGATTAACGACTTGGTTACACGAGTGCTAGCTATGTGCGCCTGTTTCAGAGGGTCAGAGTGTGACTCCAGAGGGTCCTCCGAAATGTTCGCCTTCTCCTTTCCTTTTCCTCTCCACTTTCCCTTTCGGAGTTCCTCAATCCATTCCTTGTACATGCGGCATTTGTCTGTGGTGTGTCCAGAGTACTGGTGGTGTTCGCACCAGGCATCAGGTTTGCCAGGTCACTTGTTGGATCTTTGGTAAGCCTTGTGTGTGGAGTTCCAAACTCCAGAGGGGTTGAGGCATGACTCTTCTGCAAGGATGCATGTCTCTACAGTGTCGAAGGTGAGCTTGCTTTCCTCCGTGGTGTTGATCACAGAGGAGGCAAAGGTGTTCCATTCCAGGGTTTTCAGGAGAGAGTTTAGGAGGATGAATACGAGTACCTTTGAATCGACAGAGGATTTCATCCCAGTGAGCTTTGTTTCTAGGGTTCAGATGGATGCGATGTGCTCGGAGATGGTTCTGGAGTTTCATGCAGAGGAGAAGAGTTGTTGGTAGGAATAAAAGGCGGAGGAGAGGTTCAATTCCTCATGTATGGAAATGATGGTGTCAAAGAGTGCTTTGGCTGTTGTGTGTGTTTGTGTTTTTAGAAGTAACGCATTGGAGATGTGGTCTTGGATGATTCCGTGTGCTTTCTCATCACACTTGGTCCATTTCTGAACATATTCGGAGGATGGAGATGATGGTGTCGCTCTGGAGGAGCTTGGAGTTGTGGAATTTACATCTGTGCCAGTGACTACTCCAAGGACCTTTTCACGGCAAAGTTTGGCAGTGATTTGGAGCTTCCAGATTTGGAAGTTTGAAGGGCCTGTCAAGATGGGGTTATTGCTTCCATCATGGTTTGGTGGTGTAGGTGCTAAACATCTTAGCGAGAGAAGTGTGGACTCTGGAGTCAGGTGAAAATGGCTTCAGAGTGGACCAGAATGGCGCAGGAAAAATGTGTGCAGAGGACAATGAAGGTGTTCGAGTTGCTTGGTGCTAGAGGGAGCAACTGGGGCTCAGAACCTGTCAAGTTTCTAAGTAAAGGGCAGGAGTTTGCCCACTCAGCCACTGCCCAAGGAGGTAGCAAATGACTGAGGAGCAAAAAGACAAAGTTTGGAATATATACCTATGGGTGGAGCTATGCTCGAATAATAATAAGAACTCTAAACCTAAAATAAGCAAGTCCAAACGGAAGGAAGATGTTAAAAATCAAAGTCCAGACGCGTACGTCTACTCTGAGTATCTCTGAAGTCCTCTGGAGATGGGCTTGTATCCTGTGAGTGACTTACAGTATACCTCAGAGTTGCTTAGGGGTTTCCGGAGTAACCTGGAGTTCTCGGTTTTGACAACAAGGTTATAAGATTTCGTCCCTATTCGCAGGTCTTATCCAATATTGTCTTGCTACCTTAGCTAAGCTCAGGCAATCCTTAGCTAACTCTTCACCACCACAGTCTATTTATTGCACATATAGCCGCCTCACGCTCTGTGCTGGTACACCAATATACCCCTTTCCCCCTTTATTTCCCCTTCTTCTCCTTCGCTTTTTGTTATCTTATCTTATCTCAGCTAGATCCGAATTCCTTCGCTATCTATCAGTGATAACCAATTATGTCATCTGGTATCACCTATTTTTGTTTCCCCTTTGCCCTTCTATTTAAGTATATTTCACATGCATCGGTGATCTACCCCGATCACATCTTTTATCTCTCATTTCACTGTTTATCTTAGATTCACCCTTCACCCTAATGTTCCAGGCTATGATGTCACCATGACATCACATTATGTAACCTTCCAGTACATTCTATATCTCACGCCTGCCCTAAAGCAGTCCAGTATATATAGTTGGTCGTTTACTTGTTGTAACCTAGTTTTGGAATTCTAACCATTCACCCTTGAACTTGTGGTTAAACCCACGCCTCGTTATCATTGTACTTGGCTAGTCCCACCTTGTATTCATTTCCTTGTGTTTGTGTGTGTCTGTAGATAGATCACTGGGTGCATTGCCTAGTGGTTAGTTGAGGGCTTAACAGAGGTCAAGCTGGTGAAAATTAGCTGACCAAAGTTATGATGTCCTTCTAACGGAGTTTCAATTGTGTTTTTATCCTTTTCAGGCATGTCAATGACATTACAAGACTTGCATAATATTACCCAGGGAATCCAGCATGCCAGACTCTTCCTAGAGTTGTTTGAGTCAAAAGTTGTGACTGATGAATGTTGAATGTTAATGACTTATAAGTTTTCACACGTTTGAAAGATAGTGGTCATATCATGATCAGTCTCTTATTGCCACAAAATTACGACTATTGGAACAAAAAGAAGATAATGAGAAGCAGACTCGGAGTAGGATCTAATCAAAGAGAGACATGTCAACTCCTCTAACCTTTAGTTCCTCTTCCCCCTTCCTGCCATACATGTGGTATGCCTTGGCTGTGGAGCTGGCCTGGCTGCAGCCTCATTGAATGATCCAGACTCGACAGCTGCCTGGGAAGGGCATGCTGGAGCAGCAGCAGCAGCAGCCATAGCTCTTCAAGAAGAGGAGACATAGTAATTTTGGGAAACCGGTGCAGCCTGGGCTACTGTGGCACCAGCGCTGCTTACACTCATCTGAGCAATATCCATTTCAAGATGGGCCATCACTGATAGCCCCATGCTGCTAGTGGCTGGATTGGATCCGACAGACTGCATGGACATTCTGGATGTTGCATTGATGTCAAGGGAGACAGCCTAAGGGCCAAGACCAGGGGATTGAGGCAATGAGGGGGACAATCGTATTTCTGCGGACCTAGAGATCGGTGGTGAGGAAGGAGCTTCTGCAGCTGTTACAGTCAGGTCGTCATTGTCTAGAGCGTCTAGTATCTCATCTTCCCAAGTATGGAGGATCAGGGTGGGGCCTTGAGCATTGGCTGTGGCTACAGCTACAGCGGATGTCTTTCCAAAGACTTCATGATTGTAGAATTCCATCGTATTAATTGCCCATGGGGTGCACTTGAGTAGCCTCTGAAGGTAAAACTTGTAGTCTTCAAGATATTTGATCTGAGTCTGTGCACCAACTTGCAAAAGTTCAGTGTTATGGGATAATAGAAAGTGGGCCTAAGAATTTGAAGCTATGAGCTAAAGCCTAGATACTAAGACACTGCAACTTACAATGATCGCTGCACCAGCTACCATATCCTCAGTGACACTCATGATACCCATGCACTCCCCCCTTGCCTTTGGACACCCGCGTTTCTGATCTGAGAGAGACAACTTCCCAAAGACAAGGATACGGATGATCTGGCAAAATATCATATAAATCAGTATACATTTTGAATTCAGAGACGCTCAAGTTTACCTTTATGAGGAGTGAACTTTTCAAGAAGTCCACCACTGTGTTAAGCCCTTAACTAACCACTAGACGGAATGCCTAATGATCAAGCGCAACAACACAAACAAAGAGCAAGATGAGTACAAGGCAGAACAAGCCAAGTACTATAGCAAGCAAGGCGTGGGTCTAACCACGAGTTCAAGAGTAAACGATGAGATAGATAGAGAATTCCAAAACTAGGTTACAACAAGTAAACTACCGGCTTATATACTAGTGCACTACCGCTCTAGGGCAGGCATAGAATATGCTAGAAGTATTACCTAATGTGATGTCATCTATGACATCATAGCTCTGGATCGCGGGGCGAAGGGGAAAGCTAAATAAAGATGGGACGAAAGAAGAAAGATGCAATCGGGGTGGATCGCTGATGCATGTGAAACGGTACTTAAATAGTGGTACAAAAGGGAAAGAGATCTGGTTGATGGGGAAACGAATCGAGATCGGATCTCTGGGATCTAAGATCGGGATTTAGGAGATGACCATAAAGAGAGGTCAGCGATAGACGGTCCAAAGGGGAAGACAAGGGGAAACAAAGGGGAAACGAACGAAGATGAAGTCGGATCTAGCCGAGATAAGATAAGATGAAGGAACACGACTGATGGTGAGAGACTGAGGAATGGAAACGTAACCATAAATAGACTGTGGCGGTGAAGAGTTAGCTAAGGGTGTCATGACTTAGCTAAGGGTTGCGATCGAATAACGGATGAGACCTGAAGATAGGGGCGAAATCTTACACACTGACATCTGTTCAACATTTGTGAACAAGATTGGAGTGAGAGGAGTGTAGTTCCCAAGCCCGTCTTTCTTGTGAGCAGCACTCCCAGAAAGCAATGCAGTATCTAGTTCAAGGGGTCCAAAGAGTATGGCAGCCATATCCTTGATACTCTTGAGAATGTTTGATTGCTCTTGGTTGAGAGCACCTGTAAACTAGTGAAGAGAATTGCTATTAATAAGGCGAAATCAAGAAAGAGAAGTTTGGATGATGCGTACCACAGAGCCAAATTGCTTGTATGTGGCCATGGTCTCATGCATGTCCTGAGGTATCATGGCATAAAGTTCTGCCAGAGCACCCTTAGCCCTTGATTCAGTTGATGCCCAGTGTGCCAGACTGCAAGGATCCATGGCGGGCATTGGACCAACCGGAAAGAGGCCATCAATCACCCAGAAGTGATACAACATCACATACTTCTTGGCTTCCTTCATGATTTTGTTATCAAAAGCATCAGACCGATTGAGAATGTGACCACGCTTCTTGGCAGGAATTGAGGAGGAAAGCTGAGATAACTCCTTCTTGACATGCTTTAATTCTTCACGTGTCTCAAGGTACTCTTGCTGTGCAAGTGCAAGTGCCTGAAATTGATATTAAAATTGATAAAACCGTTGGGACAAAATTGTCATGTAGCACTTACCTTGCATAGCTCATGAACCTCAGCATTGGGTCCAGGAACAGCCATAACTCTTTGAATCCTCTCAAGGTCATTTTCTGATTCAGAGTCATGACCATCAACACCATCGAGATTGAAGTTCTCGCCTTCCAAGCTAAAACCATCATGCTGACTGGAGAGCATTGAGTAGAAATGCTGATGAAATAAGAATGAGAGTCTAAGAGATTCTGTCATATCCCGTAAATCCATGAGTCCACCTCCAACACCTCCGACATCTCTGGTGCTGTATGCACCAACTCCAGACCTATATCATTTATATCACAACTCCGGTCCCCCGGAGTTGCCCCTCCGTTTCATCTATCCTGTAAAGTACATTTCCAATACTTTGTTAGACTCCGTTCACCCTATGCCCTGACTTCCCCATTATCCCTGACTCTGTTGTAGTTACCTGTTGACCCTTTGGTTAGTTTCCTCCATCTTGTTACTCACCTTAGAAAATA
>QFEM01003325.1:8069-22951 GCA_003316205.1 Boletus bicolor
TTTTTTTTTTTTTTTTCACGTTCATACTTGTCAGTCTTCTGTGTCAACAAATAGCACTCACAGCACACACATGACACGGAGATGAAAAATCTCTTTATAACTCTGAGAACAGTCAACGCTTGAAGACGGTTCGAGCGCTCCTACCAGCGTATCTGTGTCATTCAAAGCTGTACGTCAAACGATTTAGTCTGTTTTGGTTATGATGGTCTTATGATTGCCTCGTTGCCCAAGTGAGATGCAAAACATACTTGTTGACATGGCGCCATTATCCAGATATATCCTCTGAGGGTAAAGCCGAACCTCCCATTCAACCAAATTACAACCAAGGTGTGGACCCTCTATATTTGACTTGGGAGCTATCAGTAATCACATTACACCCACAGATGGTGTTTTAGGCCTACATACGAACACGGGAACGCACCAGAATAGACGTAGGTAGTTGTGAGGGAAATTACGAAGACGGGACCCTCGACTGACCCCTCCGGTGGCAACAGCGCGTTTGATGGGAAGCACTCGGGAAGCACCACTCGGCGCGTACGTGGAGGTACATGGTAGCATTAAGACTAGAATGACATACCGAGTATGCGCTAACATTGTCCGCCGCCACCGCAACGGCGCAACCAGCGTAAACCATAACTACAGCGTAACGACGTTAGAACGCAGACGTCAGGGACCGCCACACAGCGAGCAGAGTATGTACTTGATGACTTTCTGTGAGCTTATAATCTGACGAATACATCAAAATCCACCTATTGATTTTATTCCACCGAGAGTTTAATGGGTCGTAGTTTTTTGAGCTAGTACACGTGACTCAGGTTGCTCTGAGCGTAGTTCCAAATTCAACGTATGTCTCCTCCGAGCCGCGTCCTCGTCGCTCGAGGGTCAGACTTTTCAAGCTACCCACTCTGTTTCACACACCCCTCTCGTTCCAGTAAGCCCTCTTTCTCTTTCGTTGCTTGGTCCTCACATACAAGTTGTATCATATAACCCGAGTTCTGCACAATTTGTTTGAGTTAGCTACGGCTCCGCCTCCATGTGAGCCCACCACAGCTCTTAATTACGCTACGACTCGTCTAATGTATGCACGCAATTCATAGGCTCCCTAGTTGGCAAGTTCTCGAATAGGGAGTTGTCCCCGCTACTTAGGTCGCACCTCAGAGAAACAACCAAGCACCCACTAGAGGAAGTTCTATGGTTGGTAAGAGTTGCCCCTCAACAAAGCCTGATCAACGAATTCTACTAATGCGTGTCAATTCGCCATGCTACCAGTCCCGAACTCCTTCCAGTATTCCTTGGATTATTAGCCACGGAGAGTCACTCTGAGTGACTTGCACAAACGTGGCAGGTCGCAGCAGACTCGGAGATGACAGACTACATATATTTTGTGAGACAAGTAATACACAGCAGTAACGTCACATCCCATGACATTACATCTCGAGTCCGATGGGCTTGCAGGTTACCTACAATATTGTTCCGGAGCGCGCGGAGGTTTGCAGGGCAACTTTAGTTGTAGTCTTGAGCACGGATTTGTCTATTGTCACATACATACCGTCTTCATCGTCGCCGCCTGTAAGTTAGTGAGTTACAGTAGAGAGAGTTCTGTTTCACACCAGTTCGCCCGAGTCAACAAAGTAATTAAATAAATAAATAAACCATTCCTCGATTTCGACGCGCGTCCGCTGACATCGACGCGTACGCTCGCATCGTCCATTGAAGTTTTACAGACAACCACACCAAGCCATGGAGACCTCCTTCGCATTGACTGGAAAAGGCTATGTGATCGTTGCAGCGGATACGACCGCTTCCCGATCCATCGTCAAAATGAAGGACGACCAGGATAAAATCAAAGAACTGAGCTCACACTTACTCATGGGGTATTCCGGAGAACCAGGTCAGTCGAATGCGTACATCATCACATCTATGCCAGAAATCGATCCAGTGAACTTTTGTCTTCTTTTAAGGCGATACGATTCAGTTTGCGGAGTACGTCGAACGTAACATTCGCCTGTACCAAATCTGCAATCTCTACCCTCTCCGCCCATCTGCTGCCGCTTCGTGGATCCGTCGCTCGCTTGCAGAGTCTCTCCGGTCCAGGCACCCATATTCAGTCAACCTGCTCATTGGTGGATATGACCTCGCAGACCACAAGCCGGCCCTCTATTGGATAGATTATCTGGGAACAGTGGTAGAGGTGCCCTTTGCGGCGCATGGATATGGGAGTTACTTTGCATTGAGTTTACTGGATAGGTATGTCATCGACACCATTCAGGTCATCCAGGGACTTGAGGAGCGACCTACTGATGTCACCCTCAGATACCACAACCCGGAAGCAACACTCGAGGAGGGCTTAGATACGCTCAGACGTTGCATCAATGAGGTCTCGAAGCGAGTAGTGGTCAGTTCGGAAAGGTACAAAGTCAAAGTAGTTGACAGAGATGGCGTTCGGGAGGTCGAGCTGTAAAGTTTAGTTTCAATCGTCTATCGTGTAATCTCGTTCACGAGGCCCACTGCCATGCACCACAACCCATTAACCCAATCTTCAATCTAGGATGTGAGTCCCTTCCACCCGATCACCTCCCATAATCCTCTCCGTTTTCTTCTCGCACGTTACAACCCTTTTGACGCGTGCGATCATCGCCGTCTGCTCTTCCGTGCGACACAACGTCACGGCAGCTCTCTCTATATCCGATCTCCGCAATCTCGGTCCCCAGATACTCTCTGAATAAGCATCCACCAGCTGGATCACATCCAATCGTACCATTTTTCCCTTACAGAACATCCCGGCGACGGCCTGTGGATGCAAAAACGTGGCTTGGCCAATGTAAAGGGAGCGCAGGCTGGGAATATCCCCCATCAAAGGAGGAAATGGTCCCTCTGGGTCGGAACCTGTCGCGAAACTGATATTCGTCACAATTATTTCCCTGATGTTGCGCCATGACGAAAATTGCTTGAAGAGGCAAGAGGCTACTGGGGGCACGATCTTTTTCGTTTCGTTATTTTATTATCATTATTCAGACAATCAACACGCGTATGAAATCTGCGACGTGGAGAGTTGTTGTACTTACAGCGGTGGAAAAGTGGTGATCAGGATCGGGACCCGTCCATTCGAATATATCTGGACTTTGCGGGCGCGACGCGCACGTGAACGTCAATAATCGATACCGATGTCCATGCCTGGAGGAGGTACACGTTGCAGTAGTGACGCTCACCTGACTGCTTGGAACCCTTGTTCGAGGACGTCAATTGCGGAGTCCCTTGAGTACGAGTGCATCCGTAGACGGAGGTGTTTCAGCCGCAAGTCGCGTTCACCACGCGATGTCCCCTCTGCAACACTCGTGAGCTGCTGGCATTTCACCAGGGTATCACAGAGATGGCGGAGGATGCCGCGTTGTGCCTTTCCCGTGAGATCGATCACCAAGGAACGCGGTGCGATGGGCGGCTGGAGTGATTTTGAGAGCGCGAACTGGTGTAGCTGACGCACAGAGGTGAACCTGAGATGTGTGTAGAGGTAGTCAGTCCCTACGTCGCGAAAGAGCCTGCAGACGCAGAGGATATCGCTCGGGACGGCGGTCCCGTCGAGGGCCATCCGGAGAATGACCGCGACGATTTCGTGAGGCAGGTCAAGCGACATGGGAAGTGAGTGTAAACTTCCGCAGGGCTACTCAAACGTGTTTCTCGAGTTCAAGTTACCCTGCCGTCACGGCCCGTCAGTCGAGAAGGTCAGCTGAGGATCGGAGGAAAGTCGGAAACCGGATGTCATTCTGTGAGAAGCTGGAATAGCGGAAATGAGTCGAGTGTGAAGTTACCAATACCATGTACAACATGTTCCGGCCCTGAAGGGACCAAGAACGATACCAGCTGTAAATTCCTAAAAAGAAGGCCGGCGTGCGTCCATCCAGTGAGTCCGACAGCGGGACTCAGGGCAATTAATGCTTGTCCAAGGGGCACAGTTTACCCGAAATATACAACTCCCTAATTTTTTTGCCAAGATGACCTCTCACTCATGGTACAGTAGTTATGCATAACACATAATACAGCATCCAGCAGCCCTGTCATCAAATTTATCAAATTCAATGTCGGAGGAACGATGTAAGCATGTATCAGCCGTTCCTTGGTAACCCATCCGCAGTGATGTACAAGTATATGATGGTTAGTGGGTCTCTCCGACTCCTCCGGGCGTTTTGCGGGCACAAGGTACGGGTATCGCGGCCACGCCTCATCTGAATCACGAAGACGTAAAACAAGGCATCCTCTGACAGCCCAAAACCCACTTGATGAAACCCTCGTGGAAGCATGCTGCATCTATGGCACTCACTTTCCGCTCACCCTCCACAATCAGTGAAGGTAACTTAAAAGGATATTTCTCACGACAGCTTTAACTGAGCATTACAGATATGCACAAACGTATGTCTACTCATCGCTGTCCACCTGTGATCGGGGATTAACGCATCGTTCCTGGATGAGATCGTGGACAGTCACACACCGTGCTCACCAACTTGCCCTTTGCACGCGTTGCGGCTGCTCTGGTGGAGGTCCGCCCAGAAGGTGCGAATGACAACGTAGGTTGCTGCGATGAACCTTTTGTCCTCAAGGTCGTCTTCTTCGCCGGTGGCTTCTTGGTCGATTGTCTGAGAAAGGCATCAAGCGCCCACATCAGTCGTGTGTCCAGGAGGAGAAGTAATGTGGATCACCTCAACACCACAGCCCTGCTCGCCTTCTTCGTCGGGGCTGGTGCAGGCTCGTCCTCCTCCTCTTCATCATCATCATTAAGTTCTATGACTTCTTCCGATTCGCTCGCAACAGCCTTCTTCCCCCTTCTTTTCGCCGGCGCCTTCTTTGCAGGCGCTTTAGTGGCGGGGGTTGTCTTCTTCGAAGTCGTGGCCTTCCTTTTGGGAGGTGGCACCTCGTCTGATTGCGCTTCAAAATCCGATCCGGCCGCATCAACGTCCATCATCATCGAATCGATAGAGGCACCATCATCCGAGTCTTCTGCTCGAGCTTTGCCTTTACCCTGACGAATGGACAAATGGTCAGTGCTGGAAGAAATTTCAGGGGATGATGAAGATGGACCTTGGATTTTGCAGTCTTCCCTGTCTTGGCTTGTTCTGCGTAGTCCTGGTCATGCTGCTCTCTGACTTTGCTAACCTATAAAACTCTGAGTGGCGGAGTTCATAGGGTAGGATATACTGAATGACAGACCACATCGTCAAGGTCACCCTCATCCAACTCCCCATTCGCTTGTACACCTTTCATAAGCGCTCTTAGCGCAGTCGACACATGACTAGGAGAATCCATAAGTAATCCAAGACAAATAAGCATGACCTACTTTGATATCGCATGCGAATCGTCCTTCTCGACAAACATTTGTATCGCGTCCGACATACCAGCCTCGCCAAGCAGCTGCAGCTCTTGCGCTGCCAAGTACTCTTTGACGAGCGTATGCACCCGGATCTTGGCTAGTTTTTCGGAAATAGAGAGTTCTGGATCGTCAATACTGAGCTCAGGTTGGTCGATCGTGACTTTAGCAGACCGTGTCGTTTTCTTAGCGCGGTGAAAGACGAGGACATCGCGTGGGTTTGCGATACGGCCTTGAAACTCTTGGCCGAAACGGATAGGGTTGGACATCTCACTGACGCCTGTCGTATCCACCTGTAGAAAATGTGCGTTAGACGATGACCACATTGAAGGGAACGTTTGAAAGCACCTTTAATCGAACGAGTGGTAACATGCGCGGTAGCTGCTCCTCTCCATCATCGGCGGCCCTCTTGTTTCGGTCGTCCCATAGGCGATTGGCCTGTTCAATCAGCGCGTTGACCTGTTATATTTGCTTTCGATCAGAAATAACCTTGATCATAGTAAAATAGGTTCACTCGAGACTTTAAAAATTTGGACACGGCGATCTGATCATTGACATCAAACCCCTCTTCCTCAGAGGCCTCGCTTAGGACAAGGTCTTCCAGTACAAACGGCCGAACAGTTCGCAAAGGTATAGGCTTCAATTGGAATTCTTTCCCCTGAATCTCCACCAATGCGACGTGTCTGAAACGGAGATAATGCGCAGCCTGAGCACAGAACGCTGTCAGCACATGGTGCACCATACTCACTTTTCGATCGATTCGCCATCTGCAAGGGAAGTGGCGACAGACGATCCAGGTTGTGTGATAAAATAGTTTTTCCCAGCAACAGACTCGGGTACGATACGACAGTCGTGCTCGTGACCCCACACAACGAGATCCACGCTGTCATCGAACATGCCTTCAGGGACTGACTCCTGGGGACCATGTCGCACACTGTCACGAGGAGAGAAAGTGACGTTTATGAGAAGATTTTATAACAAAGTTCAATGCTAGCATTCATCATACCGATTTTGGTGAAGGAGCAATATATTGAACCATTCGTTCTTGTTTCGAGGCATGTACATGCGGACTCGGTTGCTCCGCAGCTCGAAATGCATGCGTTGGTCCTTGACGTTGCCCACGCCATACAAACCAAGAAAAGTGCTACCCTTACGGAGGAGAACTGGTCTGATTGCGATGCCAGTCTGCTGCGCGTCAGCATTTGAGACGGGAAGATCGTACTTCCCCATGTAGTTCAAAAGACCGGACACAGAAAGGACATCAAGAGCACACAGTGCGCCTTCCTGGAAAATGTTGTCAATGGCATTGAAGATCGTCTGGAGTGATACTTACAGGACCGGCACCTTGTGGGTCATCGTGATTTCCATGGATCGAGAACACGGGGATACCAACGTTTAAATTAGGATCCTCGTAGTTTATTGCTGGGAAACTAGGCACGAGTGAGTGTCTGGCAGTGTTGTAAGGACTGTTTATGTGGCGTACTTGTAACCTTCCGCTTTTCCTTCGTTGGGATCGCTCAAGAGTTCGAGTTGAACTGGCTTGTCGTTCAGTGTGTACTCGCGTAGGAGAGCGATTACCTGATAGAGGCAATCTCTGGATGGTCTGTTCTCATGGAACAAGTCACCGGCAAGGAGAATGAAGTCAACCTAGTTCGGTCCGGTCAGCATTCTTGCCGACGTGGTGGTTCGCAAGTGCGTGGCTTCGCAGACATAGCAAGCAGTGAAGATAACCGCCCAAGTGAAGCTGAACTCACCTCATGCTTGGCTGCCAATTGCAGGATCTCCTTGAATGTGTTGATAGAATCTTGGCCACGAATTGGATCTCGCTCTAGGTAACCAATGTGATTATCGGTCGCCAGCAGTATTTTTAATGTGTTGTCCGGTTCTTAGATACATCCAACGTTTTGAGGCTGGATCTAAAAAGGGGAAATCGAGCACTTGCCAATGTTCCCAATAGTGGGTGGTGGAGGCACCGAATCTCTGCCATCATCTGACATGGCCAAGCTAACCTGGTCAAACTGAGCCAATAAGCGATGTCTGCTAACACACAAACTGTGCTCAAAGATGGTGATGGTAACTGCTCAAATGCGACGCGTGCCACCAGTGCCACATGGAGGCGCAGTCTCACGTGACTCGTGAGCGAAACGCTTGGCTGTCCAAAGCCTTCTCGACAACGTCGTTTACATTTACATATTGACAATCTCGACGGTTTTCCCTTCGACAGGAACGATAGACCTAATCTACTTTCAAAGTCTAAACAGCTCAACGAATTTACCAGATCGCTTTCTCTATCTTCGTGCGCAGTCGAGCTACGCACGCGTCTAACGATGTCTTCACAAAATGGCGCCCGCGGGCAGCAGCAAAACAACCACCTCCTTGTGGTATGTCATACGAGGTGTATGATGCTTGTCGAGAACTAAAGAAACCTCAGACGGGGACGGTGTTGTTCTATCTCGTAGCAGCATTGGCGGTATGTGATGCTGTCTCGGTCCGCCCAGTTGCCGGCTCATGACAGTATCGTAGATGGTCATGGCGTACGCTGACTTTCTATGTTCATGATACTGGCTGAGGTACTCTAGGAATAAATGGGTACTACAGTCGACCTCAGCTCCACTCTTTTTCCTGTTCACACAACTCGTGATCGCTGTTGTCCTTTTCCTCGCTTCACATGCGGCAAAGCTTATCCAGATTCCTCTGTTCGTTGATGCACAACTCATCAAGGGACTTGGAGCTATGATCGCGTTGAACGTCATCGGGTTGAGGTAGGCTCGTCGCTTTGCCATACGTGCATATGCCCGCTCAGCTCTTTCCAGTTTTAGTAATTATACTCTCAAATACGTCGACGCCTCGTTCTATCAGGTTGCCCGTGGACTGTTACTCCCGTTCACCGTTGCAACTTCCTATGTCTTCTTGAACGCACGGCCTTCCCTCCGTATCCTTATCACGTGCTCCGTAGTCACCCTTGGCTTCTTCGTCGGCATCTTCCTCGATTCCACTCCGATTGCACTGCTCGGCATTGCATTCGGTGTCGCCAGTTCTGCAATAACTGCGGTGCATTCTGTTGTGATCAAAAAGAGCCTCGACGTGGTTAAAGGCAGCGCCATGCACCTTTCCTGGTACACGAACTTGTTGAGTGCAGTACTCATGATTCCCCTTATCGTCCTTGCGGGGGAGATACCCGCCATCACACGCCTCATCTTTGGGACAGACGAGATTGTTCCCGCTCCTGGTGAGCTTTCGGAACTACACACGTTTATCTGGGGCTCTGTTATCACTGCAAGTACCAATCCGAATCCGCACTTACACGTTCGCTGACAAGGAATGGCATTACAGGGCGTCCTTGGGTTCTTGATGAGCCTTGCTAGTCTCCTTTCTATCAAAGTAACGTCTCCGATAACGCATATGATCTCTTCTGCCGTTCGTGGCGTTGCCGCGTCGTTGTTGGGCATGTGGCTATTCGGTGATGTGATCTCTACGCAAGTGTTTCACTGATGTACCGGCGAGTTCCCGAACTAATCTAACTGAATGTAGTGGGCGCGCTTCTTCGATCACGATTATTCTCGGAGGATCCATTGGGTACACCTGGGTGAAGCACGTCGAGTCGCAGGCACCCAAGTCTGGCGAGAGGGACGGCAACAAGTACGAGAGAGTACCACTAGAAGACGTTGAGGCAGGTAAGGTTAGCACGTCCCAGAGACCAGAGTAGACGGACGATACTCGGATGGAAGACTGACCTTGCACCGATACCCATGCCTTCCCGACTTTCTTAATATCGTACATTCGCCGAGATTCTATAGAGTTGGTATAGTAACCGCATTCCACAGTGTACAAGGCCACATTTCCATTGTTCTGTGTTATTGTGATAGTTTGATGGACCATGGAAGACTAAGTATGGTGTGGTCGCGTTTGTTGTGGAATTGGGTGGAGCTCGGCAAATGCAGTGTGGACAAATGGAACTGAGGGTACTTATGTCTGTCATCATCGATTCATGATATTCTTACCTCCCAACCACAATCCTCACTCGACCCACTGGCAGCCGTCGAAACTACGACTATCCTTCCGAAGTCCTTTGCGGTAACTCGACTGATTTGATACTTGAACTCAATTTCTTTGCACTTCGACCCTTCATCTCGAGTATGTTTGGGTGCTGTGTAGCTGGCAGACTTCTCCAGACCAACCTGCAACAAGTAGACGAGACGCACGCCTTGTTTGAGATTCCCGCTGCCGAAAAGGTTAACCACGTCTGCGTCTTCTTATTGGGAACCGGTGAGCATCTCCACATATTCCTCCGCCCAGCAGTTTGATTAACTCTCGGATGTAGTCCGATTCCCCGAAGGCTACGGTGCTACGGTGCACTTCTTTTGGCCAGGAAAAGGGTCCCAAGTGCTGGGCATGTATGTCCTATGCTCCCCCTAAACCCTATAGTAAACACAACATTGATCTGGCTCCCTCCCGTTTCCGAATATAGGCTCTCCAACGAAAAACCATCCGCGATATTCCGCCTCCGTTCCACGTTTTCTTCTGTGTCTAACACGGCCTCCGGTATGAGTACGCCCTCTGCGTTCACCTCTGCCGCGTCTACTACGACCGGCGACGTCACTGCCATCCTCGGATTCGCGGTAGAGTCCCTCGAAGCGGTCGCAGCGCAGATAGCAGCGCTCCCTGCGACGACGATCAACTCGACCCTGAACGCGGGCACAGCGAGCGTGGCCTCCGCGGTGACGAAACAGATCGACCCCGGTGCACTAGCAGACAGAATCGCGCGGCATTTACTGAATTACGTATCTGGGTTCGTGCCTTCGGGTTCGATGGGACCAGAAAGTATGATCCCGATGGGCATCATCGTGAGATGGTATGAGAGTTTTACGGGTAAACTGAGAGCCGGAGGGACGGGCTTTTTGGAGAGGGAGGAATAGCGTTGGCGAATGGATGATAAATGGCTTGTAGATCTTGTCTCCGGATGTCTCAGGCTTGATTAATGATCGTTCGACATGGTGCTTGTATGAATCAGTAATTGATAGTAACTATTTGTTCCCCATTCCGGTTGCTCGAACAGGGGTACGCCCGAAAGTGGTACATAACAGATGACGTCGATGAACCACGTCTTTGACACATACCATGATTCTTACCTTTATGAAAGCCTACCCTTTGGTCAAGATAACAGTCAAGTACGCACAGAAAAAGTTGTATCCAAAAAGAAATCTTCGGGTTCGCTGGAACCCATCGTCAATCTTATACTGGCCTTACGGTTCAACCATCGTTTCAACGGACATTATCCATTCGATCCTTCGACTTATGTAAATACAGGTATTCTTTGCGCACCAGCCCCCATCTGCATTCTTCTGGATTATGGAGCCAACCTGAAACGCTTGGTCGCTGGAGGCAGTATCTCCTTGCATCTCCTTCTCGAACTCAAGGGATCTCTTTCTGAAGAGTAACTCGAGATTGCTTACAGCTTGCATGCTGGTAATACCCGGATGCGGTCCTTCGGCCTTGGACGACATTGTAGGGTCTCTCGCCATTCCAGGTAGCCATCAACAGAGATCAAGTTGATCCAGTGGCTCGTTCCAAAAGGTTAACTGCCAAAAGCAAGCGGGGGGAACACCGTTCCATCTAGTTATATCTCCTCCACAGCGGTTGGATGACGTGAAATCCTTCTCGCTCATGGTCCTCGACTATTCGGCGACATCGCCCATTACGTCGTACAATTTTCCTGGATCCTCTCCTCTGACCATGCAGGTGACCTCTTGACGACCTTGTCGATCTCTGACGCCACGTGGCGACAATGCATCAGATTGCCTCCTCAATTCAGTTCGGTATCCGATAGTTTCACCTCTCCTGTCAAAGAGTCTCTTTTGGAGAACAGGTGGGGCTTCCGTGCCAGCAAATCGTGGGGATCTACAACCTGCAAGTGAAAACGGCCATATCCCCGCAGCTCGGATAATCCTCTCGCAGTTCAAGGCGTCGCTTGATTCCGTCTCCATCCTGCATGGTGTGGGTTACCGTCTTTACCACAAGCTTTGGAAATTGGCGGCTAGCTGATTTCGTTAATAGAGTGAACCATGCTGTGAGGGGTGGGTTATGACTTTGCGAGGGATGGGAACAGGCCAAATCATAAAGGGTTTACGGCACTCTACATCATTCTCGGAAACGGGGTCCCTTCTCATTGTACCGCGACCATCTCCTTCTTGCTCGATCTCGGGGCCATGTTCTCCGATGTGATCTTGGTATCGTGATGCTATCAAAGCGTACCAACGTACGTCATCCCGGCCAAACCATACCTTTGACGAAGTCACCTTGGTTTATCGTCTGCTTCGATTTGCGCACATGCCTAGGATTTCCCTACCCGCTGCTAGGTTCATGATGGATACGGCGGAGTACTAGGCGTGCACTGATGCCATCAGACATGCCATCAGCTTCATAACCGATGGTGGTGTGCTAATTGTGTGTGGCACCTCCTGGCAATACCGTATCCCGCTAAGCTGTGTTTGCCTGCGAACCTCACGTGGTACATCCTTGTGAGCACCGTGCATTGCATTTGTTATTTTTCACTTGGCACGATTGATTCACCGATTGAAGATAGCATGTTACGCTTGTATTGACGTTTGAGTTAGACGTCACGACGACACATTTTCTGTACCTGTCTGTCTCGAACCGCGATGCGACACTCTTGATTTGCACAGAGCCGTGTTTGATGTGGGGGACGCATACAGACCTGAGATACAACGAACCGGGAAAAAAATGCTTGCAGTCGCGGAGCTAACGTATGCAGAGTTCGTCGGCATGGAATTCGTTATAACGATGTTCACTTTGAACTCGCAATCCTTTCAGGTCCAAGCGTACTAGAAGCAGGGCTTCTCCCAACGCTGGATACGATATATTGCCTTCAACATGACAATGGAGAATATGGGGTGCGAGAACGGATTCTCGTATCCCTGGATGCTACGCTTACCATAGTACAACTTCGTGGATTGGGCAAGGAGAACGCTCTTCTGAAATGACGCGATACATGGCGAACAAAACTAGACGCGATGTGCTCCATCTCACCGGGGTCATGTGTTCGCTGTCGACATCAGCAGGTCTACATCCATCGACGCTCAAATCAAAGGTTCGTATTGTGGCAAAAGAAAAACACCGCGGAGCATTTGCGTTGGGGTACGTGGCCTTGTGTTGTGTGGAGTGGGTCTGGAGAGAGATCTACGGCTAAACCAAGAGCCAGGGGACGGGATTTTGGAGAGGGTGTATGATCGACTACCATTGGCTGTGTAATTCGAGGTGTTGTACTAGGCCTGAGCTCTACTCTGACTCTGAATTAATTTCTTTTGATGGTCCGATGCACTGGGGTGATAGGTTGAGTCTTCTGAATCAATTACCCTTAGGGGTTATACCTTCATTTGACAGTTGTTCCAGATTATATTCCAAGTTATATCATTGACCACCGTTGATGTTGTATCAAGGGAGGGAATGGAGGAAAAGCAGAAAGTATGGTATTGGAGGGATTTCCAATTCCGGAACGAAACATACCAAGGCGCGATCATTTCCTAATATGGAGTGAGGGCGTGCGGCAGTGCAGCCTGTGGGTCGGCGAGATGGTTTGAAGGAGGCCCAAAGGAGGCGCGCAGGTGGCACACACGAGGCACGAATGAAGCAAAAAAGGAAATTATGTACGAGAGGCCCCTGCGAGGCCGGGTCTAAGAGACATTACTGTCTTTTTCAGGCAAGTTGGCCACATCATAATTTACTCTCAAATACACACCTACCTCTGGTCGTCCATAGCACCTCAACATGGCCACGGAATTCAACAAAGAAAATACTATTGGACTCGTAGCATTTCATAGAATGTATCCTAGGATGACTGAAACGACCGCGTCAAAATCCTTTATTTTCCTTCACCTTTTCACCAATTCCCGTTATCTTATCTTATCTCTTCATCTAATCTTATCATGATCGTTCTAGAACATTCTATCAGTGACGTCACCACGACGTCATCATGACATCACTATGACATCATCTTACTTAATCTTCCAGAACATTCCATCTCCCACGCTTGCCCTAAAGCAAGCAAGTAGTATAAGTAGTCGATCCTCCATGTAGATTACTCCTTAGTTTCGGTATTCCATTTCTTTGAGTCGAATATCACACTTAGTGACTCGATTCTCTTTGTGGTCTTTTCAATGACCGAGGATGAAATTCAAACTTTTTTTTATTCCTGATAAACAGAAAAGGCTCAAATCTAGTCTTCGGTCATTCCGGATTCGACTCATAGAGTCTCATGGAATGTATTCCGAGACGACCGAGTATGAAATTCAGACTTTGTTATTTCTGACAAAAAGAACAGGCTCAAATCCAGTCTTCGGTTATTCTGGAATGTGATCTCTATATCTTTCCGAGTCAAATGGTACTTTCTTTTTTGAATTCCGTGGCCATGTTGAGGTGCTATGGACGACCGGAGGTAGGTGTGTATTTGAGAGTAAATTATGATGTGGCCAACTTGCCTGAAAAAGACAGTAATACCTACAAAGAAAATTGGACTGTAAGACCCTCGGAGTTTGAAAATAGTGCTGCCTGAGGTGTCATTGACCTAGATGATCAGTCAGTGAATGCGCGCGGATGTGAATCGGAGTTTCCAACAGGAGAGGCAGACTGATATCTCCCGTCGGGACAACGATAGAGTAACGTAGTTCGCCCCCCTCCCGTCAGCGTTGCAGGCTCTGATAGTCCAACGGTTCAAAGACATGGCCTTCCGAATCCGAGAATAGCAAGTTGGCTTGAGAGCCAAGCCAGGCATAAGAAGTGGGCGAAGATGATCTCTCGGCCCATCAAGCAGTGATGTTATGGGCCTGGGCCGCACACCTAAAAGATGTTGAACAGTATGATATCTCGGAGTGGGGAGTGTTCTCGCTTGAGGCAGGCACGATTACGGTACCGGAGTCGACCGACTAGCGGCGACCAATAGCAAGGCCGCTACATCACCATATTTGGACACTCTCACCACAGAGATGGCTTTCCGTAGTGTTTATTTAATCTGACGTTCCAATTCGCCCGCAGAAGGATCATCAATGATGCTGATGTGGACATTCACCCGAGGTACGGAGTTTGATCGTGACAGCCAAGAAAGCGGTAATCACCGTCGACGTCGCTACACTCATATTTTCCAAGTAAATTCTCATGCCACATGGTATCTCAGCATTGGAGGATGTCCGGAGTTCTCTGGGCTTGAGCTTGAATCGCCTGAAGATCTTTACGCAGGGTTCACACAGGAGTGAAATAACTTGTAAGTGTTCAAGGCAACTTATCCTCAACAGCTTGGTTGCCAGCATTAGATTGCACAGTGACGTCGAGACCGGGATCCTTCGCATCCTTGCGGCGGTGGGTACTGGTCCTACCACTGAACGACGTTGACAAGGATCTCGTTCAGTAGATCGCAATCGAACTGTTACTCAGGCAAGGGTACAACATCAATTCCCAGCATGAAACAGGGTCGAAACCTCCGTTCGCCGTCGACTCTCTCTGTTTTTTTTTTTTT
>QFEM01003332.1:0-15159 GCA_003316205.1 Boletus bicolor
CCCTTCAAGTGCAACTATTCTAGACGCCGAATTATGGACTGGAATCCACTGACATAAAGAGAGTCGATCTAGGCCCCGAGTGCATGGATCACATCACGCTACAACAATTGGAGAAGCCCAAAGGATATAACCCAACCCTATTCGCAAGTTTAATAGAAATGACAGAGTGGGAGCCTGACTTGGATGTTGCCTTGGCCTTCGGAGCACACCTTGATGTGCAGTTCCGCGGCCCGCTACCCCCGTCACAGGGATCTCTGCCACCCCCTGCGCTTATCCTCGATTATGTGTATGGTGTTGCTGCTTACAACAGGTGGGGGAGCAGGCAGGACGGTGATGAAGTTAACGCTGCGATGGAGAAATACCGCAGTGCAAATTACGAGGATATCCTCCCCTTACGGCGACAAATTGACGACGATGACCCCTCTTCCGAGCAATCAGACGACCGTTCTTCAGACAACCCTGAGGACGCTGACTGGACACCTAACCGGTCCCAAAGTATCGGGTGCGTCATGGCAGCAGCAATGGACGAGATGAATAAAGTTTTAATGTCTCTCCACGGAATCACACCGCAAGAGGCTGCTATGAGATGGGAGAAGCAAAGGGAGGAGGAGGAGCTAAAGGACCAAGAAGCTAGCCGAAGCAAAGTGAGGGAGTGGATGCAAACCACGGCCATCGGTGGTACGTAAACGGTGGTGACCATGATGGCCCCCTATGGATTCCGCGCATTGTATCCTTATCTCGTGTTTCCCTCTTGCACCTTGAATTCATGACTCACTTGTACCTTTATACTCGCATCATGTCAATATTTGCAAATGTTATTCCCGATATGGTAGTAGAGGGTCTATGGGGACTCAAATGTTCGTTTTTATGTTTATATTTATTAATATTTACATTGCCTTTCCATATTCAGTACTTGTTGTGTGTTTGGCGGGCGCAATTGGACTTGTTGTGTCTGGAGCTAGGATCGGGCGACAAAAGTTGGTTTCTATCCTTGAAGATTTCGGGTCTGGTTGTGCCATAAGTCACTCTGGGGTCGTGCCTGAAGCACTTTTTAGGCAGCATTGAACATCTGGTTTGAGGATCCCTGCTGTCACTTGGTTTTGCACATGGCTCATCATGATCATCTGACAACACTGATTCTGTTATGTATGACAAAATACCACCAACTCCAACAGGAGATTCAGAACTCCAGAGCACAGGAACTCCAGAGTAGTAGTAGACACCCGTTATTGTTCTGGAGTTATGGACTACCAACTCTGGAGCATCATCAGCAAATCATTGATTTCATAACAGTCACACAGCCGCTTGGTTAGTTACAGCATGACATACAGTAAATTGACAGTAATTGACAGCCACTCAGGGTCTCAGGTACTCAGTGTGGCAAGGGTACATTGAATCACAGTAGGTCACATTACATCACTGGCTGACGGTTACACTGTGTAACGGCAGCTTAATTTTCGGCAGATCTTGCATCAGCCTGTAGGGATACGGAGTCACATCCATACTAGTAGACAGGGTCTCAGGCCCTTGGCACGCCAGGGGGACATTATGTCACATCACATCATTCGTTGACAATCGAACAGCATCACAGTAGCCATGTGTGCGAGAGAGCTCACAAATGACTATAGGAATGCAGAAGTGTAGCCTTTATAGCTAGCTACAGCCATGACGATTCTTACAGGACTCACATGTGTTCAGAGGGAACGGAATGAACAGCTGTTATGAAGGGAACATAGTAGCATTGACAAATATACATGTCCACAACAGGTTATCTACGATGCTGGTAACTACACATCGGGGGAGCCTGATGAAATACCTAAAACTACTGATGAGGTAAAGCGTAAACCAACATTGTTACTCGATACTTACTACGCTGATGTTCACTTGGACTGGACAAGTGGGGACGTTTCATGTTTGGCCTGCGCACAATTGACAACTTGGAAGGATTGAAGTTGTTGGTCACCATATCTCGGGCGAGACCTAGGTCAAACTCAGCGTAATCATGTCGTTTCCTCGCGTCTTCAGCCCAATGTTTGTACAGTTTGATGAGGCCGATACTCTCCATACACCGAGCCTCAGCAAGTTCCTGCTCAAGACGACAGATGGTATGACACGTTCTTGCAATCTCGAGTACTATCTGAGCATCCGCTTCGTTGAAATCCACATCTGTCTGATCAATGCGGCCCTCATGCTTCTTATGATGAATAAGTGTCACATTCGGTGTGAACAGACAACAGACTGAAACACTTACCGTGCCCCATGAGACATCATTCAGTAAACCTCGGGGAACCAACAGCGATCCTCTGACGGGTGCAGGTGTTACAAATTGCGAAAGTGTGCTTGACTTCCGGATGGCGCCAACTGCACTGGGAGTGCTGACTTGAGAAACGATAGCCTGGGGTGCAACTCGACGAAATGATTCTGTCTGTGGAATTTTAGGACGTGACTCCAGGGAGGGAAGGGAATGTGGAGAGTCTGCATGCAGTGTCCCGGGAACGACGCTCAAGACAGAGGGCTTGGGACAAAGTGGTTGCGAACTTGGAATCCCGCTGTCAGAAGCCGGTTCGGTCTCTAGGTCTGTCAAGGATGATTCCAAGGGAGGACGGAGTTGACAGTTGGCCATTCGGGTCACTGTTGAAAGCCTGGATGTCGATGAAAAAAAACTAAGTAGAAGGCGGGCTGAGATTTTTAGGAATCTCATGACCGCGTAGTGCTGGTATTGATTGATGATCACACAACACATGTTGTAACCACGATGGCCTGTTCGGGAGAGGTTGGTCAAGATTGGTGCGTGCACACCTCGTTCTCCTTGTCGTTCAGCATGCCTAATTGCCCTAGATGTCTCAAATACTTTTCTAGCAAACGGGGCGTCACGTTTCATCTTTCGCAGCCGCGCTGCGCTTGTCATGACAACAACTACGTATTTAGCCTCGAAGTCCCTCGTTTGCCTACCAATGTTCCAGTGGAAGACTTGGACTTGGCGGGCATTGCATCCCCCACACGCTCACCGTCCCCTGATCCACCGGATTTTTATCTCCCATACGAGCCACTAGATGCTGCCCTGCCTAACGCCAACAAGGCCGATGTTCAGATCGGAGATGCTCCACTGTTTCCAGATCCCCGGGACTGGGTTACGGATTACTTTGAGGGCGCATCAGCTACATATGGTATGGGCGAAACTTTCCTTTCACAGTTCCACAAGGACCAGTATTCGGAACAATGACGTTCCACCTGTTACGATGGCTGGGAGGCTATCGTAATGGGGCCTTCGCTGGACAAGAATGTCGCTTAGGGGCGATGACGCAGTTAGCACTCAGGGGATTCCTAGGAGTGCACAAAGGAGTACTCAAGGGGATTCCTTAGTATGGGATACAAGGAGTCACGGGTGAGGTGACAATGCAGTAGTGCTCAAGGGGATTCCTTAGCATGGGGACGAAGGAGTCGCTTGGAGAGCGACGATGCAGAGGTTCGACTAGGGTTATACCTGTAGGCCGACGAGAGTTCCTTTATGAAGGAAGTACAAGGAGCGGTCACTTAATAGTAGACTGGAGACTTAGGACGACAAGTAAAGGATAAAGGCTGGGATTGCCTTAGCGCAGATCGAAATACAAGGGTAAATCGAAGGAGGTCTAAGCTAAGGAATCGTAGCGTAAAAGAGAGGGTTTATATACCCCTGGATATGCGCATGGGCCAAGTGCGGAATACCTCGGGATCGGGATAAACCGTGGGATAACGCGTATGGAATCGGGAGAAGCGCATATCCTGTGTATTGTAACGATTCGGGTCAAAAGAAGATGAGAAGCAAGGACACGTGTATGGAGCATGCGAAGCACGTGTCCGACAATTGTGGGAAGAATCAACGAAGAAGAAAGACAAGTGGAATGTACCTCCGGTATGGAAGAGGGGGAAGCCGGAGGTGGAGAAAGGGGAAGAAGTCGAAGGGACGAGCGAGGGCACAAAGGATACATACACCAGGTGCTGGTAGTACAAGGATACTGAGTAACCGTAGCAAATGTAGGAAAGAAAGAAAAGAAATAGAAAGTCGTAACACCAACCCCTACTACCCATTCGCATCATCAAAGGACTGGATGGAGGCGAATTTTCTTTCGAAGTCAAGACTCAGCATGGCTTTTATTGATGAATACTTATTGATGGATGTGGTATGTGGACTTGGTATTTAATTGACACGCACTGCTTACAATCTTGTAGATGAAGGATTTACCCCTCTCATTCCACACAGCACGGGAGTTACGTTCTCGTATCGAATTGCTGCCATCAGGGCCACGATGGGCCTACAGAGTTGTCTCCAGCGACCACGAGACAAAAGATCCTGTACATTTGTATTACCGCGACGCCCTGGACTGTGTCAAGATGTTGTTCAATCACCCACTCTTTGCAAACAATATGGACTTTTCACCCTACTGGCTGTTCACCTCTGGAGAGCGTGATGTCAGGGTCTATACAGAATGGATGAGCAGTGACGGCGCCTGGAAACTACAGGTGAGCAGTGAGCACAGAATCCTGACGATTTCCGTAAGCCGACCGTTTACCACAGGAAAATATTCCCATCGTTGGTACATTATGTGGTGTCATCTTGTCGTCCGATAAAACCCATATTACGAATATATGCGGAGGAAGAGTTGCACATCCCCTACTGTTGAGCCTCGCGAACATCAAGATGCATGTTAGGAACAAGGCTTCTGTACATGGCTTTCTTCTCCTCGCGTTGTTGCCAATCCCTGAGTTTCTCCACGAATCTTCCAGAATACGCTCGGTCCTCGAGGCTCACCTCTTCCATCACTGCTTAGACATCATCCTTCAGCCGCTCAAAGATGCAATGGAACGTGGATGTACAATGCCAGATCCCCTTGGGAACCTTCGCTACTGCTTCACCCCACTCATTTCTTATATCACTGACACCCCTGAAGCTTGCATGATTGCCTGTGTACGAGGCAAAACTTCTCCAGTTACTACGGCTTCGCACGAAACATTTGGGGACCCATTCTGACATCCATCACGCACTGCTGCTCTGACAAAAAGACAGCTCAAGTCCATTGAACATCTTGCTTCAAACATCGAAGAGTTCTTCGCTGCATGCGAAACATTTCGTCTCAGTGGCGTTGCACTTCCTTTCTGGCGAGATTGGCTATTTGCAACACCTTCTCACTTCCTTACACCTGAGGCCCTGCACTACTGGCACCGTCAGTGTTGGGATCATGATGTCCACTGGTGCCAGGTTGCACTCGGCAACGAGGAAATTGACTTTCGCTTCTCAGTTCTTCCAAAAATCACTGGCCTTTGCCACTTCAATAACGGAATCACAAAGCTCAAACAAGTGTGTGGGAGAACACAAAGAGACATGCAACGATATTTCATGGTCATCATCGCTGGCGGCGTTCCCCTGGATGTCATCACTGCAATCCGCACGCTCATGGAGTTCAGGTACCTTTCTCAAGCTCCGGCCATTACTTCACAGACACGAGATAGGATTTGAGCTGCGCTGGATGAGTTTCATGATTACAAGCAGGCCATCCTCGACAGCGGCTTTCGTCAGGGCAAAAGGGCCATGGACCACTTTTATATTCCGAAACTAGAGCTTATGCAAAGTGTGGCCCCGAGCATCCCGCGGGTTGGCTGCTTGCTCCAATGGTCTGCGGATACCACCGAACATGCACATATCGAAGTCGTCAAGGATCCTGCTTCCACGACCAACCACCATGACTATGATGCTCAAATTTGCCACACTCTTGATCGCGATGAGAAGTGTTGCCTATTTTCTACTGCAATACACCTTCAAATGTCACAGAACCACGACTCGGATGACTTGGATATTGCCAGACTCGACAGTAGCGAAGTGCCTGAGGACGATCATAACGTTGGTGACATTTCCCAGGGAGGCATCCTAGCTGACCTCTGGTCTGCAAAATGTCAATCAACCAACTTCTTCAAGGTTGTTGCAAGTGCGGCCAGCGAGTCTACTGTTGGAAACAGACTCCCACCTCAGACTGTCATCGCAGGGCCGATAGCTATTCACCTCAACGTTGAACCTATACATAGCCACCGATCTATTGATGAAGTCACAGAGGAGTTTGGACTTCCGGATCTCCGTGGTGCATTGGCTGACTACGTGAGACGTGTGGGGCAGCCCCCTCAGAAGAAATTTCATACTTTCGGTGGTCCAAGGTGATCAGGTCCTGACGCAGAGCTTCCCTTCTCTGAACTTCAAATCTGGCACAAGGTCTGCCTGCAACAAAAGTCTTATCACTTCCTGAAAGAGTTGGGATCAACATTCACTGTCAACGCCCACCCACCCAACCGAACTTGGAAACATGGTCGGTATGATGCCGCCATTCTATAGGTGGATCAGGCCCACCAATGGCCACTCAGTGGTCTGACTGGTATGCTATCTTTCCATAAATTCTCTTGCTTTAACTTAAAACTACTTAGGACACTCCGTCGTTCTTGTTCGCCTCATCATGTGTCCTGTGTCTCCAAAACATGGCCATACCCCCTGGGCAAGTGATGCTCTCATATATGCACAGAGGCTTGATGTTATACCCCAAGAGCATGGCCAGACTGAGTCTACTGTGGGTCTCCATCTGCTTAGAAGAGTGAAATGCGTATCGGGCAAGGATCTAGGGGAGGTTTTTCCGTTAGATCAACTGAGGTCTTACGCGCACATTGTTCCGTGTTTCAGTTGTACCGCTGACAATCACCTTACTTTTTCAAATAGCATTTACGGCTTGCAATCTTTTTTTCTGAACAAATACTTCAATAAAGATTTTTTCTATGCTATCTCTAAAGTTCTGTGATGTGGCGTGCACACAGATTATAATGTAATTCTTGGATGATTATGACATTCGCTTTGCATGAGGCACGGTTTATTTTGTCACATGTGAATACAGAATGTCGCGCGTCAAGGCTCCATACACCCATACACTATCCACTCGCCATCCCTCTATACGGAAGTGGCATTCGGTCCCTGACCTCTTGACCATCTGCAACTTGCCATCATTGAAGCCCACCGTTTTTCCCGCTCAGTAGTTGCATCCCATCGGAGTAGAAAGCGACCGTGAATATTGCAGGTTCGTGCTCGCCCGAATACAAGACAAATAACCCTCCGTGCAGAGTCCTAGGTTCACGGTGGCATCCAGGGCTCTTCTCGTCGCCATCGTGTTCGATCTGCCATTGGTCCTCACTACCCCGATATACTGTCGGGTACTGGCACGCCAAGCACAAGATCAGCAAGGCATCAGCATTCCCTTGTCAATGTTCAACTCCATTCCTCCCTTGAGGTTGACATGTCGGGTGCGATCAAACTACAGTGCCATCTCCTGCCTTGTCCCCACAGCCGACTGCTCTGCACTTCCGCGACGCGACTAGGAACCGGATGGTGCACCAACCCCCCTTGCAGCTGGAATTGACCCCAAGGAGATGGGCTCACGCGTCCAACAAGTCGCCTAGAAAGGCATTGGAAAGAAGAAGAAAAGGGCAGGAGACACCGGCAGACACGACGCGGCATCGACGAAGTGTTGCACCGAGGCTGGGTTTGGGTTTGCCAACATCATCGAGACAACTCAGGATGTTGAGGGATGGACATACCGGCCGCGCACTGCAGGCACGTGGGAGGTCTACAAGTCCATGCGGTCTTCTTACCTTGACTACTAGCCTGCTCTCCATCCCCGCCGTGTCCGCAGTCACCCAGTACATGTTTGTGTTTGGGACTCGTACACTGCAGACGGTTACAATATCTTGGCAGGTATAGATTCTCCAGAACCAGGACCTGTGAGTGTTAATTTCCCATATTCTGGTTACATCAGTGAGCTCACATTAGCTTAGACGTTTTCAAATGGCCCAAATTGGGTTGAATTTTTGAGTGAGAATTCCGCATACCCTCCGTTGAGCGAATCAATTGTTTCGTAGCCAGCACTTACAATCAAACCGCGGTCAAGGTTAGCAAGATGGCTGTGAGAAAGAGATCGAGACTAACTATCTCAATGTAGACCTTCAATTTGACATATGACGGCGCGACCATCGACAGTGCTCTGGTCCCTCCTTATGACACTACGGTATTGTAAGTGTTTTGCAGTACTCTTCCATTTGCGTATATCCTCACTGTCATCTATCAGATCGGTTGTTGATCAGGTCTCTGAGTTTAAGGAGTATCTAGCATCAAACCCCGCGGGAGCTGAGTGGAATTGCACGAACAGTCTGTTTGCTTTTTGGATCGGCATCAACGGTCTCGGATCTTTGGTTGACTGGGTTGGTGTTTCCCAAGGCTACTGCTAGGATACGTCTGAGTCTGACATTTCGATATTAACAGACAAACATTACTCAATTCCAGTTCTACAGTACCCTGATGGACCGGCTCTTCTCGCAGGTACATATAGCAACGATTTGCTTTCAGGCTTACACGACTGAATCCACTTCCAAGGCGGATGATTTATACGTTGCAGGGGCTCGTGACTTTCTGTTCCTAACAGTACCGCCTATTAACCATGTGCCATACTACCTTGAAGAAGGACCTCAGGCAGCAACACAAATGGGTACTGACATCGCCAACTACAACAACCAGTTAACGCAAAGCGTGCATAACTTCCAGGAAAATCACACAGATCTTGGCACCGTCACAGTCTTTGGCGACCAAGCTCAGGAAATCATTCGTAGCGCTACAGATACCGTCTAGACCCCTCAGAAACGAGAACATGAAGGACTTTGACAACTAAGAGAGATCGAGGATATCTTGGTGGTATTTCCAACAACACGTTCTCCCAACTCATCGCTCTATCAAAGAAGATAACCGACTACGGTACCGAGAACGAAAAAATAGTAGGCCCAGACATGGAGCGGAAAGACGCGGAGATTGATGAAGAAATTGGTGTTGCAGTTGTCTTCGATGAGGAGCAAGACGAGGAAGATGAGGAGGGTTATGAAATCTGGGACAAGACTGATGATGATGAAGAGGAAGAAGGCGGGGGGAGGGGGGGAGACAAAGGAAGCAGGCGAGGAGGAGCAAGATGCCGCCGCCATCGAGCTCGTTATCGGTGGGTCTTCCACTGCTTCTCAAGCAGGGAAAGCCAAAGCAGACAAGGACATCATTTCTCCACACACCATCGATGGTTTCTGGGTGCAGCAGCAGATATCTGAAGTTTACCTGGACTCGGTCACAGCTATAGACAAGGACGTCGTTTCTCCACACACCATCGATGGTCCCTGGGTACAGCGGCAGATATCTGAAGTTTACCTGGACCCAGTCACAGCTGCAGACAAAGCTGCCACGGTGCTCTCCATCCTTGCTTCAGAATCAGGTTTGCGCGACTGCGTGAACCAGCTGATGGAGTTATTCGAGTGCCAGAGCTTTCATGTCATCATGAAGGTCTTGAAAAACAGGGATGTCATCGTCTGGTGTACCAAGTTGATGTGAAGCGATGCAGACGAACAAGTGAATGTAGAGGTGGCAATGCGAGAGAAGGGAGTTGGGTGAATTTTGAGGGAACTAGCAGGAGACCGGCGAGCTAAGAAGGCCCACGACGACGCTATGGATGTTGACGTCAAGGCTACTGCAGCCGTGCCCAAAACAGCGACTCTCGTGCCTGGTTCTACGGTCCAACCGAGCATGGCGTTCAGTCAGGGGGGGGGAATACTTAATGTCGAACAAAAAATGCAAGCTTCTCAATGGGTCGTTCAAGTGTTCTCGGAAGGGCTTCGAGGAAATTCACGTTCCCGTGCTGAAGAATCACATTGGGAGTGGCGATGAGCTTGTTCATATGGCCAAGTCACTTGAGTGGGCACAGGCTGCATTTACAGTTCCAAAGCTCCACCGGGTGCAGAGCAAGTTGTTCCCTGTTGCGTTTGGTGCAGATAAGCCGCTGCTCCTTTGCACACCGACTGGCGCTGGAAAGGTGAGCTGATTGATCGACCTTGAAGTCGTTTCTCATGGATCGCACCCAGACCAACATTGCAATGTTGACCATTCTTAACAAGCTGGCAAGGTACAGAGATGAAGAAACTGGCAGATTTGTGCTTGACCAATTCAAGATAGTTTATGTTGCCCCCATGAAAGCCCTCGTACAAGAGATGGTTGGTGACTTTACCTCTCGTCTTACCTTCGCTTGTGGTGTCAAAGTTGGTAAGTCAACTGGTGATTCAAATGACGAAGCAGCAAATCTCCGAGACCCAAATCATTGTGACGATGGACGTTATTACTCGCAAGAGCACGGACACCAGCTATACAAATCTTGTTCGCCTTATGATCATCGGCAAGATCCACCTATTGCATGATGAACGTGGTCCTGTTCTGGAGAGCATCGTCGCGAATGCTATTCGGAGGATGGAGCAAAGTGGCGACTACGTTTGCCCTGTTGGGCTATCTGCAACATTACTCAATTACCAAGACGTGGCTACCTTCCTCCACGTGGACAAGTCGAAAGCACTGTTCTACTTTGACGCCTCCTACCGTCCATGTGGACTCCAACAACAGTTCATCAGTGTCATTGAGAAGAAGGCTATCAAGCGATTCCAGGTCACGAACGAAGTCTGCTATGAAAAACTTCTTGACCAGGCGGGGAAGAACCAAACCCTTGTCTTTGCCCATTCTCGGAAAGAAACTGTCAAGACAGCTCGGTTTATACACGACATGGCTGTTGAGGGGAGACGATCACCCAGCTTGCCCGACACGACTCTGCTATGCGGGAAGCGGGCAATGTCAAGGATAGCAACTTAAGGGACCTACTTCCTTTTGGGTTTGCAATCCATCACGCAGGTATGTCGAGAGAGGATAGGACCCCAATTGTCAAGGAGTTTTTCGCTGACGGCTCTGTACAGGTACTGGTGCGCACAGTGACCCTCACGTGGGGTGTCAACCTGCCCACGCACTGTTCCAGAGTTTCAGTATTACCTATCGCTTATGAACCAGCAACTACCCATTGAACCACAGCTCATGTCTAAATTGGCGGATAATTTGAATATGGAAATCGTACTTGGGGCACAGGAATCACAGTGAAGCGGTGCAATGGTTGGGATACACATATCTGTGAGCTTTTTTTTTACCCCGCTTGTAAATGTTTCCCATCTCTGACCTCCTTCGCAGATACGTGTGTACGTCGAAGCCCCCCAGGCTGCACGGAGCCAGAGCTGACCATGACAGCCCGGTTCAGAAACATGCCAATATTATTCATTCTGCTGCAGCCCTCCTTGAGAAATGACTCACCAGGTACGAGCGCTCTTCCGGGCGATTGCAGAGCACGGGACTGGGTCGTATTGCATCGCATCATTATACAACCTATAACTCGATCGCGACGTATAACCAGCACTTGTGGCTGACAATGTCGACTCTGGAACTGTTTGCGTTCTTGAACGGGTTCGGGTTGTTGCCTGTAGGTGATCCACAAAACCTTGCTGTTGGATCGGCTTATTTATATTGGTGCCTTACAAGAGGAAACTGTTGGAACGTGTACCTATCCCCATCAAGGAGAGCGTCGACGAGCCTGCCGCCAAAATTAACGTGCTTCTGCAAGCGTACATATCCCAGCTCAAGCTTGATGATATGTTTCTTTTTCATTTTGTTTATTGCTCCGCCATTTATAACTGTGGTGTTTAGGGTTTGCATTGGTTGTGGATATAGTGTTCGTGCAGCAATCTGCCAGACGCATATTACGTGCCATATTTGAAATTTGTCTCAAACGAGGATGGGCCATGCCAGCCCGGGCATGTCTTGCCTTGTGCAAGATGGTAGAGTGATGAATGTGAGTCCAGTCGTGTCATGTTTACTACCCATCTGATGGAACTAGGTGGGGCTCGCTGACGCCACTTCGGCAGTTCAAGGGTGTGCCCCAGGAAGTGATCAGGAAGGCCGAGGGCAAACAATTTGTGCGTCTACATGTGCTGGATGTTGCCAAGTGAGGTTCTGATACAACCGTTTGGTTATTCTAGCTGTGGTACCAATACTTCGATCTGAACCCACCTGAGCTCGGAGAGCTCATCGGTATTCCTAATGCTGGCCACCTAGTCCACCGACTCGTTCATAATTTCCCTAAGTTACAGTAGATGTTTGTTTCTCTTTGCACCGAGGGTGATCCTGACTGAATTTCCAGACTGCAAGCGCAAGTACAGCCTATCACCCATTCTCTCCTGTGCATTGACCTGTCCATCGTTCCCGATTTCCGCTGGGAGGAGAAGATACATGGCGGTGCCGAAACGTTCTTTATTCTCATTGAGGACGTCGATGGCGAGATCGTCCTCTTCCACGACACATTTGTCCTTCATCAGCGGTATGTGGAAGATGAGCACAATGTCACCATCACCGTTCCGATGTTCGAGCCCGTCCCCCCCAATTACTATATCTCAGTAGTATCGGACAGATGGCTGCATGCAGAGACGAGACTGCCCATCTCGTTCAAGCACCTCATTCTCCACAAGAAGTTCCCACCTCCGACACCCCTCCTTGAGCTTCAACCTCTGCCTCTCTCCGCGTTGCACAACAAAGAGTTTGAAGCGATCTACTCGAACACGATCCAGACGTTCAACAAAATCCAGACGCAAGTATTCCAAGCACTCTACACCTCTGACGAAAACGTGTTTGTCAATGCTCCTACAGGAAGTGGAAAGACCATCTGCGCTGAATTCACGCTGCTCAAGCTATGGAATAAGAAAGACCACTCGAGAGTGGTTTGTGTAGAGCCGTATCAGGAGATGGTTGATCAGCGCATTGCGGAGTGGCGCTGCAAGTTTAGCAGTGTGCAAGGTGGGAAGGAGATCGTGAGCTTAACAGGCGAGACGAGTGCGGACTTGTGTTTACTGGAGAAAGGTGATGTCATTGTGGTACGCCGAGCCAAGTAAGTGTTCAGGATGACTTTCTTGCCTGTTTGATAACCGACTGTCGACAGTGGGACATTCTGTCACGCAGATGGCATCAGAGGAAGAACGTGCAAACGATTGCCTTGTTTATTGTCGACGAGGTTCAACTCATTGGTGGCGAGGTAGGTCCGACGTACGAAGTGATCATTTCGAGGACGCGGTATGTCTCTGCACAGACCGAGATCAAGACGCGTATCGTGGCCTGTGGTGTATCACTTGCAAATGCCTGAGATCTCGGAGAGTGGATGGGCGCTCCATCGCATGCCATTTTCAACTTCTCGCCAAGGTAAGCAGGCCGGGCGGAGGTGGCCTGTTCATTGCTCATCATTCATTTAGCTCGCGACCTCTTGACATGGACATCCACCTCCAAAGCTTCACCATTCCTCACTACCCTTCGTTGATGATCACCATATCTAGGCCAGCATACCTTGCAATCGTGGAGTACGCTTCCATGAGGCCTGTCATCGTGTTTGTTTCATCGCAACGCCGGTGTTGCCTGACTGTAGATGATCTACTCTTGCACTGCACTGCTGACGACAACCCCGACCAGTTCCTGAACATAGACAATGTGGATCTGCAGCCGCACCTTGACCACATCAGCGACAACGGTCTCGTTGAGTGTTTGAAGCACAGTATCGGATATTACCACGAGGCACTGAGTAAACAAGACAAAGTCATTGTGGAGCGCTTGTTCGAATCTGGTGTGATCCAAGTTTTAGTGGCTTCGAAAGTATGTCTTTTCCTTGGTCAGTTTGAAGACATTTAACTCAAACTTGGAATAGGATATGGCATGGAGTCTCCCAGTGGCGAGCTACATGGTCATCATTATGGGCGTGCAATTCTTTGAGGGCAAAGAACACCAATATGTGGATTACCCTGTCATGGATGTGCTACAAATGATGGGCAGAGCTTGCCGCCCGAGGGAGGATGAGCGCAGTTGGTGCGTACTGATGTGTCAACAGACGCGCAAGGACTTTTACAAGAAATTCCTATCGGAGGGATTGCCGATCGGTGAGTCCCATCTACCGACCCATCTTCTCCATGATTACTTCTTGGCTGAGATTGCGGTCAAGATGATCGCGAACAAGCAGGATCCCATGGTGAGTGCCAAATTTGCAATTGTTTTGCGAGAGTCCGAGTCACTCACAGAGGGGGGGTTGTCACAAGGTATTTTGACATGGTCATATGTCTATCGCCAGCTCACTCAGAACCCAAACTACTACAATCTGCACAATGTCAGTCCTCAAGCACTTCCGACTACCTATCGGAACTGGTGAAGAACACATTGCAAGATCTCATGATGTATTGCGATTGGTCAGTTGATACATGTGGTGGTTATCCCCTTGAGTGTCCGATAACTCTACAGAGGATGAAATGGATGTCTCCACGCTTAACCTCGGCATGATAGCAGCTTACTACAATACTTCTTGTAAGCGATTGTTTGTGTTCTCTTGAACACACCGCTGACTGCCCATA
Organism: Boletus bicolor; assembly: GCA_003316205.1. Taxonomy (NCBI): domain Eukaryota; kingdom Fungi; phylum Basidiomycota; class Agaricomycetes; order Boletales; family Boletaceae; genus Boletus; species Boletus bicolor. The sequence continues at coordinate 14,332 of QFEM01003332.1, forward strand.
GATATCATCGTTGAGGTCCATATGCTATCGCTAAAAGAGCCCATGAACCTAAAAGAGTGTCTCGTCATCCGCAGAGTTCGAAATGATCCTGATTCGCCGTCACGCAGCCTTAGCGCTCACCATTTATCGCGCCCCCTGTGACCATCCCAAAATGACGTATAACGGACGCAACCGAATGTTTCCACCAAATGAACAGTAGATTAGTGGGGGAGGCATGCATGGCGAACAGGTGAGATGGGCTGTAGGTGTGTGGTTAAGCAGCCATGCATGGACCGCACTTTAAAATGGAAATTGCCACTAGTCCCCCCCAGCATGCAGGTCAACCCACAACGCCTCTCATCCCCGTGTTTCCCAACCTTAGTTGAGTCCTTCTACCTTCCTCCTTGGGGACAAATTTCCTCAACTCGCCTCTCAGACAGTCACTGATCGGCCAAATCTTCCTTGACACAGCCCCTTGAGTAGGCAAGATCCCTTTTACGGCTATGGGCAAACTTTAAAGGCTATGTGCACAATCCATCACCCATCCCTTTCCCTTTCCCTGGCCCGGGTACCCCCTCCTCTACTTTCAAACTATCCCATCTCATAGTGTATGCCCTGCACGGAACCAAGCTCCATTCTTCCGTGATGCTGGCCGCCCTCGTCCTGTTACGGCACTCAAGGCCCATTTTCCAACCGCTCGGGGATCGTCAGGTCACCGCTTGTTTGTATCTGCTTGTTACGACGGCCGGGAGGCTATCATAATGGGGCCTTCGCGGGACAAGGATGTTGCTTAGAGGGCGACGACGCAGTTAGCACTCAGGGGATTCCTAGGAGCGCACAAGGGAGTAC
>QFEM01003337.1:0-24040 GCA_003316205.1 Boletus bicolor
CTACGATTACTCAGTCTACTTGTACTACCAGCACCTGGTGTACGTATCCTTCGTGCACTCGCTCACCCCATGAACTTCTTTCCCTTTCTCCACCTCCGGCTTCCCCCTATTCCATACCGGAAGTGTCTTCCACTTGTCTCACGCCTTTGTTAATCTTCTCACGATAGTCGGACACGTGTTTCGCATGCCCCATGCACGTGTCCTCGCTTCTCTTCTTTCTCTGATCCGATTCATCACGATACACAGGATACGCGCTTCTCCCAGTTCCATACGTGTCATCCCACGGTTTATCCCGACCCCGAGGTATCCCGCATCTGGCCCGTGCACATATCCAGGGGTATATAAACCCTCCGTTTACGATATGATTTCCTTAGCTTAGACCTCCTTCGATTTACCCTTGTATCTCGATCTGCGCTAAGGCAATCAACGCCTTTCTCCTTTACTTGTCGTCCTAAGTCTCTGGTCTACTATTAAGTGACTGCTCCTTGTACTTCCTTCATAAAGGAACCTTGTCGGCCTACGGGTATAACCCTAGTCGAACCTCTGCGTCGTCGCCTTACCAGTGACTCCTTATCTCCGTGCTAAGGAATCCCCTTGAGCACTTCTGCGTCGTTGCCTCACTAGCGACTCCTTGTATCCCGTACTAAGGAATCCCCTTGAGTACTCCCTTGTGCACTTCTAGGAATTCCCCTGAGTGCTAACTGCGTCGTCGCCCCTAAGCGACATCCTTGTCCAGCGAAGGCCCCATTACGATAGCCTCCCGGCCGTCGTAACAGTTGGATCTTGTTCGCGTCAGAAATGATCTCATGAACATTGTTGACAAGTTCCCAGTCATGAGGTTTGAATGTAAAATCGGTCCATGGGATCCGCTTCTCCATGTGGCCGTTGCGTCGAATCGTTGTGATTGGTCCAAACAACTCATCTGCGGACTTGATGAACATGTTGATGGGTTGGCGAAGGGTATATGCTCATCCCAACATGGCATTGGCTGTGCCCCAATGCACGTTGCTATGGAGAGGGATCTTGAGTGGTGGCATAATCCCATAGTTGGCTTGAATTGACTCGAAGCATTCGAGGCATTGGGTGGAACATTGTATCTGTACAGAGTACAATCAACGGAACCGAGATGAGTATATATGAATAGAAACCCACCTTTATGGCCAGAGTGCGGATTGCTGCAACAACATCCAAAGAGTCCTCGAGTACGTGATTTCCTGGGAGGGTGGGATCAAAGTCCCAGATACTGGTAGTTGTCTCGACATTGGCGATTCTCGTGATGCCAGACATAACAGCAACAACAGCTAAGTTGACGACGTGGGCGAGGCATGGAAGACGGTGTTGTGCAGGGTTGAACGAGTAGACATTGCGTTGCTGGAGAAGTTTGTCGATTTTGTCGCATGTCGTGTCGTTGTTGCTTGTATTATCAGCTGTAACACAAAGCAGCTTGAGTGATGAACGGCAGGACATTAGTTGAAATATAATGCCCAAGGAATGACATATGCACCTTGCTTGACCCATTTGAAATGATTCCAACTCTCTCGCAAAGTCCTACAAAGTACCAGCCGAGGTTGTCACCATTGTGAGGTCCGATGATCCCACGAAAAGCAATGACTTCAGTTCATAAAGTCCACTTTGGGGAAGTTGATGAGCTGAAGTTGACAGTACCATTGATCCAGTGAGCTGTGATGCCGAGGAAAGCAGCCTTTGTCTGGTCAACAGACCAAAGGTCCATTGTGGTCAAGATGCGACCAGTGGCATCTGACTGATATAACAGTATAAATTGCTCAGTTAAAGGCTGAAAATAGGGAAGTAGAATAACTCACTGCTAGCTCCTTCTTGAGCTGCTTGAGGAAGGCCAGAAATGTATTGTGGATGTGTGTCTTGACATCGTGCGTCAATGGTAGGTCGGAATTGGTAGACTTAGGTCACATTGCCACAAGGCTATTCCTGAAGACTGCTTTGTCAGCTACTGCCAACGACTATAGCTGCATGATCAGCTATCATGCGCATTGCCTTATCGCTGACTTTTCACACACCTGGTCATCACAGATGACGAACTCTGCAACAGCCTTCAACACATCTGCCCTTGAAAATGCTTTCCCCATCTTCCCTATCAGCACCCCATCAAGACGTTGCTGACCACTTTTCAAGTTCTTTCCTTTGGTGTTCCGGGCTTCCAAGATCTTTGGTGGTATGGCAAGGTGATTTTCTTGGATGTTCTGTTCTGCACAACATTTCTGATACAGTTCATAGTGCACTCGGATGTGGCATCGGCATGTCGAATTACCGCCAGTGAAGAAGGCCTTGCATTTGGTATACTTCTGGATAAGCTTCTCATCGTTCCTTTCGAAGGTAAGTGTTAACTGTACTGTATGAAATCATTGGTCCACAACACTCACATGCAGACTTCACACCACTGACCACTCAGATTCTCTACCACTCTTGTACTGTCTCGACCTACAACTCTCTTGAATGTGGCGTTTGTTGTATCAGAGAAAATCGTAAGTAAGTCTTTTGTACTGTCCTTCTTCACTACAAGCATGATGCCCTTGGAGGGATGATGCCTTTCTTCCAGGCCATCCTGCCACTCTCGAATGAGATCTGACCAAATCTGTAGATTGAACCTGGGTGTATACCTCGTTTGACTCGCTCTCATAGGGGTTGCATGGGCTGCTTTCCCTGTCGGTGATCAGTTCCAACTCAGCCGTCTCATCGATGCACTCCTCCACATCCGGTGACATACTCTGTTGCTTCTGACGCTTTTCCTTCCTTCTTTGTTTCCGTGAGCCCACTGGATGGGCATCATGGTGCTTGTCTGGTTGTGTGACCTTGCAGCTTTCAGGTTTGTTTTCTGTAGATTCCACCTCACTTGCACTCGAGACGTGTTTTCTTTTCTTTCCATTTCCTTTGGACTTGGGTGGTCGAGGTCGTGTATTCTTGTTTGGTTTTGGTCGACTACTTTTCTCTTGGACCTTTACAGTTGGGACCTTTTGTTGTGTGGATTTCCATGTTTCTGACATCAAGTTCAGGATTATGGTACACCATAGCTTCACTGTACAGGTGTTGAGTGACCTGCAACCTATATACCTGATTCCATGCTTGTTACACGTTGTAGGGTGAAGGTGTAACCCTTTGAGTGCACACATGTCACATTGCACGCACATTTGAGTCAAGGATGGTATTGGCATCACATTCTGCAAAGGACTGGTCCTCATCAGTCCTGGTCCGGTCCTAGCAATTTTGACTTTTCCAAGGTCTGGTCCTGGTCCGGTCCTTCCAAAAAAGGCAAAAAGACCAGACCAGACCGGACCTTAAAACACTAACTATTTTCAATACTCTCATACATTTCATTTACCCTGTATCCTTTCATTCCCGTTCTCCCTGACTTATTGTAGTTACCCATCGACCCTTTGGTTACACATCTTTGTCTTGTTACCTCCCCCCAAAAATACTTGTACCCCCAAAAATACTCTTACCCCTAGACTTTAGTACTCCATCTTCCATTTTGCCTCTGTATATAAATCTTTGTATCTAGTACTGTAGTTCAGCTAGATAATTGACTTAGACACTGGCTTATTTCCTCTCTAAATCATCTCCACCCCTCGTAACCTCAATCACATTGTTTACTTCTGAACCTCTGCTCTGAAATCCAAGGACCCGATCAACAGCAAGGGTGCACCGCATACAGTGAAGCCAACATCCTTATTCCTACAAACTCCAGAGTTCTGGAGTTATGCCTGGAAATCGTCAGCACAGTCTTAACAAATGGGAAAAAAAATGTGGAAAACATACCTGGTAGTCAGCATACATTGAAAATGAGTGCCACAGATGAATAGAACACCTCAGTATGTCTTCAATGAGAAGTTGGATGCTGGGGGTGAGAGGGAACGACACTGGGAATGGATGATGCCAATGACAGCAAGAAAAAGCAAGGGAACATGAAAACATTGATGGCAAAGAGCTCCAGAAGTTGCCAAGGGACTGTGCCATAACCCAAATGGGGGAAGTGACATTAGCAGGCTTATCTACCATTATCATGTTATCAGGCTGATTGATAATCATACATGTGACTACACTAGCCACAAGAGTGAAGGTATCAGCATAGTCTTTTTCCTTATAGTGTCTGTCACCATAAGATGGCATCTCTCTTGAGGCCATGATTTTAACCCAGGCTGTCCAGGATTGAAAATTTAGACTAAAACATGGTCAAATTCTTGTAAATCTGCATTCTTTGAAAAACACCCCTGATTAAGTAATAAATTCACTTTTGCAATTACTGGAAATTATATTTGAGGACATGACCTGCCCAACAAAGTGCCAGAGGCAGGCCAAACAGCAGTGAGCCTCCACTGCAAAAGCATTTGGCAACAGGATCATCCAGGATCTTCTCAGTGCTACTCTTGACCTGAATTACCAACCAGAATCAGATATTGAACAGCATGCTTCTGACACTGACTCACTTGCATCTAATAGAATGTCCTTCAGCTTGATGAACAACTACATTACCTCAGATGATGGTGTTGGGGATAGTGATGATGACAAGGAATCAGATGCTGAGATTACCTGTATAGGTGTTAGCAAGAGACAACAAACTGGTAATTATGAACATATAAACACCATTGCAAAATTTGAGGCTGCTGACAAGACAGATGAAATAGCAGCACACCAGTTTCAATGGATGGATATCCACCACCCTGTAAGTATTGTTATTGTTTAAGTCAGTGCAATGAATAAGTTAACATGGTTGTGATATGTGTAAGATTTCGCCCCTATCTCCAGGTCTTATCCGTTATTCGATCGCAGCCTTAGCTAAGTCATGGCACCCTTAGCTAACTCTTCACTGCCACAGTCTATTTATGCCTCTGCTTCCTTCCCACTGTCGTTACTCGTTACCCTATCGGCTAGTCCCAATACCACGTTCCTTAGCCCTATATCCATTTCCCCTCTATGTTTCCCTTTTGTTTCCTCTTTGCTCTCCCCTTCGGACCGTCATTGCTGACCTCTCTTTATGGTCATCTCCTAAATCCCGATCTTAGATCCTAGATCTCGATCTCGATTCGTTTCCCCTCTACCCAGATCTCTTTCCTTCTGCACTTCTATTTAAGTACCGTTTCACATGCATCGGCGATCTACCCCAATTGCATCTTTCATCTTTTGTCTCACCTTTATTTAGTTTCCCCTTCACCCCACGTTCCAGAGCTATGATGTCATAGTGACATCACATTAGGTAATACTTCTAGCATATTCTATGCCTGCCCTAGAGTGGCAGCGCACTAGTATATAAAGCCAGTAGTTTACTTGTTGTAGCCTAGTTTTGGAATTCTATCGATCTATCTATCGTTAACTCTTGAACTCGTGGTTGGACCCACGCCTTGCTCTGTTTAGTACTTGGCTTGTCTTGCCTTGTACTCTCTCTGCTCTTCTTTGTGTTGTTCGTTGCTTGATCATTAGGTGCATTGCCTTTTGGTTAGTCAAGGGCTTAACAATATGAAAGGATACCTCCCCTCTAATGAAATTGCCAACATGGCTGATGCCAACATACTTGGGTGTGGGACATACCTCAAGTTACCTTCAGGAGTGCAGTTTGCCAGAGGCTGCCAAGAATAATCAAAAAATTACTTCCTTCTTTCAGCCAAAGCCATCAATTCCATCTTACCATTGAGTCCAAGCCATCCATTTTTGTGATACCATGCTGGGTAATGATGAACCTGAGCCCTCTGAGTCTGCTGCTATACAAATCCAGCTTGATGGATCTAATGAATTAGCAAGTCCAGACCCTCAGCCAGATCTACTGGATTCTGAGCAACCAATACACAGTGATATAGAGGAAACAAATTTCCCACTCACCTTGTTCTTGGACATGACAGGTGACGATGAAGTTGCAGAATCAAATACTGAGCTGGTTCTTGAAACAATCAACAAGCTTTTGGGGCAAACAAAAAAATACAAATCATTTACCTCCATGTTTTACCTCAACTCACTCAAGGGATTCATTAATCTGTGGTCCAAATACCAAGTGAACCTGAAGATCAAACAGCCAATGCAAAAGGCAAGCTGTGCCATTGCTACTTCCATTGGCAAGGGACCATACATGGCTCACAAGATTTGTTCTCTCTACAGATATGTCAGTCAATTCCATATACTGCCTCTCATCAGCAAAGGGAACCGTCATGCTCACCTGACATTATTGAACAATGAGCAAATTGCATCAGTGGTGTGACAGTATCTGACAGTGCTTGCAAATGGTGAGGTAAATGACAAGCAAACACTGAAATGATGAAAACTTAGCTGGTTTGTTAGATTACACCCCTTCGTTTGATGAAGCAGGTGAATGAAGTGATCATGCCATCATTGGGTCTGAATCTTGATGGCCAGGACATCTCCAAGGCAACCGCACATCAATGGCTTGCTGACAAAATACCACCAACTCCGACAGGAGATTCAGAACTCCAGAGCGTGGGAACTCCAGAGTAGTAGTAGACATTCATTATTGTTCCGGAGTTATGGACTACCAACTCTGGAGCATCTCATTTTCTTTTGGTATGACATTACCACATCGCTTACTGTTTTCTCTTGGTTCTCTTTCCCTGACACTTATTGAGATACGAGTGTGCCTTTACCATACACTATATAAAGCCTTTACTTCACACCCAGACACCTCAGTTGTTTTCACCTGTCTTGTGCAGCAGCTGAGGTGAGTTGCCATTTACTTGCTTGTATTTACTCAGAAACTCATGTACCATAGCTCTGGTCCGCTCTGGTCCTACTAGCTGCGCTCTGCTCCAGACCTCTGGAACTCCGACTTTTGACAGGTTATGAGCCCCACTTGCACCAAATAGTTGAAACAACTCACCTCACTTGCGCATCCCTCAGCGCCCCACATATCACCTAGTGCACCCCCAATTTTGGCTCCAACACCACCATTAGACAAGAAATATTTCTTCTGTCAAACTCCACCCTATTTTGTTATCCAGTATAACATTGGATATCATATGAAATGACAAAATCCTAACTGGATCCGAAACCTTCCCTTTATGGAAAGTTAAGATCATCTGAAAGTTTCGAAGTGGAAAGATCTATGGAGTCACCTCCAGCACAGATCTGAAACCTACCCTCAGAAGTACTGGAGTAACCACTTCAGACATCTGTGACTGGCAGGAATGCAATGAAAAGGCCCATGGCATCATACAGGAGCGCCTCTCTGACACCCTGCTACTTAAGATGGAGTTGTTACAACGGCCAGGTGGCTATCGTAATGGGACCTTCGCTGACAAGGATGTCGCTTGGGGAGCGATGACACAGTTAGCACTTGGGGTTTTCCTACAAGTGCACAAAGGGGTGTACTCAAGGGGATTCCTTAGTACGAGGACAAGGAGTCGCGGGTGAGGCAACGACGCAGTGGTTGCCTGGGGAATTCCTACAGGCGGACAAGGGTTCGACTAGGGTAGATACCTGTAGGCCAACAAGGGTTCCTTATAGAAGGAATAACAAGAGCAGTCACTTAGAAGTAGACCGAAGACTTAGAGAGTTAAGGAAGAAAGGCGTAGATTGCCTTAGCGCAGGACGAGATACAAGGTAACTCGAAGGAGGTCTAAGCTAAGGAATCCTATGGTAAAAGGAAGGGTTTATATACTCCTGGATACACACACGGGCCAGGTGTGGAATACCGTGGGATCGGGATAAACCGTGGGATAACACGTATGGAGTCGGGAGAAGCGCATATCCTGTGTTTTGTAGTAAACCAGATCAGAGAAAGAAGAGAAGTATGGACACGTGCATGGAGCATGCAAAACACGTGTCTGACTATCGTGGGATAATCAACAGAGTCATGAGACAAGTGGAAAGTACCTTCGGTATAGAACGATAGCAATACGAAGCCGAAGGCAGGGAAATGGAAAGAAGTCCAAGGGTCGAGCAAGGACACGTAGAATATGTGGTCCTGGCGCTGGTAGTACAAGTAGCGAGAGTAAATGTAGCAAGTGAAGGAAAGAAAAGAGAAGTTGTAACAGGAGTCCTGCACCTCTGCAAAAGTACTTTGGGAAAAGCTTGTCTCACTTCTCAATGCCTCCAGTGTCTCCTCCACCTTCTATATATTCCAACAACTCTTCAATGTCACTTGGGATGGCAACTCTGACGTTTTGGAGCACATCACAAAATTCCGGACCTCCAAATCCTGCCTCACTGCCATGAAGTTTGTCATAGACACAAAAGTCATGACCTTCATCCTCCTAAACTCCCTTCCAAAAACCCCAGAATAGGACTTGTTCAAATCCTCCCTGATCAACACCATGGAAGAGAGCAAGTTAACCTTCAACGCTATGGAAATTCAAATCATCACTGAGGACACACACCTGTACCCATCCAGACATTCAGAGTCTGCCATGAAGGTCTCCAAAACTCAGAAAACCTCCACCCGGCCCTCAAATGCATCTACCTGGTGCAAACATCATTTGTCAGCCACATACAACTTCGCCAACTGCCACTCCTACAAAAAGTGGGTCATGGAGTTAAGAAGTGGAGGATTTAGGAAACCGGAAAAGGGCAAGGAGAGGGCTAACGTGGTAAAAGGAACTCCAGACTCTCTGGATTCAGTGCACATAGTTCATGAAAATATATCTAAGTCACTAATCCAATGCATTCACGCCTACTCCTCATCTGAGCAAAGTGACAGTGGGAGAAACACCCTAATCATTGACTCCAGAGCAACATCACACATCATTCCAAACCAATCCTGATTCCACACATACCAACCACTCAACCCTCCATATCCAGTCACCCTTGGAAATAACTCTGAAGCACATGCTATCGGAATTGGCACAGTACCACTCCTGTCACAAGTGTCCCAAAACACCTTTGAGATAGTACTATTGGACATCCTCCTTATCCCAGAGTTTTGGATCTCACTCATCTCTATAAATTGCCTCACATCTGCTGGTCTCTCCACTGTCTTTCCTGCAAAGTCAGACATGTGCTATATCTGAAAGGACTGCAACACCATTTTAACTGCAGACCACAAATGCAGCCTTTATCATGCAAGAGTCACTCTGAACAACCAACAGGAGGCAGCCCATGCCACCATCAATGTAAATCTCCTCCACCAATGAATGGAACACATGTCCATTGACCAGATCCAAAACATGGTCAACTCTGGCCAACTCCAAGGCATCAACACACTGTCTGGAACATCCACATTCTGTGAAGCATGCACTCTCAGAAAAATGAAGAAATTACCTTTCGAGACACATGATGGACCTCAAAGCACTCGTCTCCTGGAGATAGTACATGCCAATGTTGGAGGCCTGATAACTCCCTGATCATGTGAAGGCCACAGATTTTGGTTGGTGATCATTGATGACTTTAGCTGTTTCCCTTGGGTCTACTTCATGAAACACAAAAATGAAGCTTTACAGATCTACAACCAATGGAAAACTGATGTCCAAGCACTCCTCTGAACTCTATATCAAGTTCATCTGGAGTAACGGAGGAACAGAGTACACCAACAAAGCCTTCTGAAGCCAACTCCAAACTGATGGCACACTCCTTGAAACCTCCACTCCATATACTCCGGAGCAAAATGGCTTAGTGGAGCAAATGAATCAGATGTTGGCCACACTGGCAAACACCATGCTGGAGGAATCAAATCTTCCCAAGTCTTTCTGGGCCGATGCCATATCCACTGCTGCTTATGTCACTGCATGGAGTCTGACCTCCAGGCTGCACAGCAAAGTCCCCTATCAAGTTTTCTTCAATTGTCAGGTTGACCCAACTCTGTTCCACCCCTTTAGATATCTGGCCTATGCCTACACACCAAAAGAGTAGCAGTGGGGGAAATTCCAACCACATAGAAGGAAGTGCATCATGATAGGGTACACTTATGGGCAACAAGCATACAAGCTCCTCAATATTGGACATTGGATTATCATCTCCAGCCGCCATGTCATTTTTGATGAGTCCAGAAAGATCTCTGATGCTGAATTTGCTCCATGGAATGCCCCCACTGTTGAGGGACAGTGGGAGGGCCTAATTCTGAAGCATCTCCACCTTCTGGAACATGACCACAACAATGATGACCATCCACATCCACCCAATCCTGGACCAGTGGGAGATATTCCCATGCCTGCAGAAAATATTCCAAACCGCCCTGCTAGCCCAGGCATCGAGGAACCCACTGAACGTTTGGACCAACTCCAGTTACATGATGCTCCTGCTCCTGCTCCTGCTTTCACCCCTGCTCCTGCTCCACCTCCTGCTCCTGCTTCTGCACCACCAGCCATAAGATGGAGCCACAGACAACGGCAAGCAGCAAATAAAAACAGGGAATATGAGCACACCCTAGAAGAAGAAGCTGCAAGGCAAGAACACCAGAGAGAGGATGCACATGCTTTGGAGAAAACTCCAGAAACTCCGGAAAATGATCCAGAACTTTCTGGAGCATTCACAGCATCAATTGAGAATTTTCTCTTTGCTGGATCTGCAAAGTCACCCTCCGAAGAGTCACTTCCAAAAAACCTCAAAGAAGCCTACTCTAGAGTAGACAAGGAACTGTGGAAGTCCACCATTGAAGAAGAACTTCAAAGTCTTAACTCAAACCATGTCTACGAAACTGTACTCATTTCGGAGGGAGTAACCCCGATCACCTCAAAACCAGTCTTCCAAATAAAACAGGACGAAAAAGGGAACATGGAAAGATACAAGGTCTGCATAGTTGCACATGGCTTCACACAAAAGGAAGGAGTTGACTTCCAGGAGGTCTTTGCTCCAGTAGCTAACCTTGACTCCATCCAGACATTAATTGCCCTAGCTGCCAAGTATGACCTAGAGTTAGACCAGATGGACATGTCCACAGCTTACCTCAATGGAGAACTGGAGGAAGACCTATATGTACATGTTACCTCTGGAGGGCATACCCATCCAACCCAGGTATTGTTGGAAACTCCGCCACTCCTTGTATGGACTTAAACAAGCAGGTTAGACTTGGAACAAAACCTTAGACCAGAAACTCAGAGAACTCGGATTCACTCGCCTGGACACTGAAACATGCCTATATGTGTTTCGAAAAGATGGTCAAATTTGCTTCCTTGTTGTCTATGTTGATGACCTACTCCTAGTGGCCACCACCTGAAAATTCATGAACTCCATCAAAGCAAAACTCTCCACTGCTTTCAAAATGCATGACATCGGACAAGCAAAATACATCCTTGGTATTGAAATCAAGTGAAACCATGAACTCCAAACCATTTCCTTGTCCCAATCACAATACTGCCGCACGATCCTCAAGAGAACTGGCATGTCTGCCTGCAAACCAACATGGACTTCAATGGCACACAGCTCCAAACTCTTGGCAACAGATCCTACGGATGATCAGACTGTTTTGGAGATGATCATCAAAGGAAAACAGGTTTCATACCTCACAGTCATAGGGTCCTTGATGTATCTTATGCTTGAAACATGTCTGGACCTCACATACACAGTAGGTGCACTTAGTTGATTCAGTGCCAAACCCAAGTTTGTGCACTGGAAGGCAGCAAAGCGTGCACTCCGATATGTCCAAGCCACAAAGGACATGGAACTCTGCTTTGATGGAACTGAGCTCTCCATGGACATGGACTTCCATGGGTACTCTGACGCTGGTTGGTCACAGGATCTGGATAACTCTCATTCCACTTCTGGCTTCATATTCATCAGCAACCGTGAAGCCATCTCCTGGTCCAGCAAACAACAAAGCATGGTTGCCCTTTCTACTATGGAATCAGAGTACATCAGACTTAGCAATGCCAGACAGCACTTAGCTTGGCTCCGGACCTTTTTTGATGAAATCGGACATTCACAAAAAATGCCTACTGAACTGTTCTGTGACAATCTGTTAAGCCCTCAACTAACCACAAGGCAATGCACCAAGTGATCAATCTACAAACACACACAAAACACAAGGATGAGTACAAGGCAAGACTAGCCAAGTATAACGGTAATGGGGCGTGGATTTAACCACAAGTTCAAGGGTGAACAGTTAGAATTCCAAAACTAAGTTACAACAAGTAAACGACCAACTATATATACTGGGCTGCTTTAGGGCAGGCGTGAGATATAGAATGTACTGGAAGGTTACATAATATGACGTCATTGTGACATCATAGTCTGGAACATTAGGGTGAAGGGTGAATCTAAGATAATGAATGAAATGAGAGATAAGAGATGCAATCAGGGTGAATCACTGATGCATGTGAAATATACTTAAATGGAAGGGCAAAGGGAACTGCCTGGGTTAAGGGGGAACACAAATTGAGATCTGGATCTGGAGGATCTGAGATCGGGATTTAGAAGAGACCGTAAGGAGAGGTCAGTAATAATAGTTCAAGAGGGGAAACAAAAATAGGTGATACTAGATGATGTAATCGGTTATCACTGATAGATAGCGAAGGAATTTGGATCTAGCTGAGATAAGATAAGATAACAAAAAGTGAAGGAGAAGAAGGGGAAATAGAGGAGAGAGGGGTATATCGGTGTACCAGCATGGAGTGTGAGGCAGCTACACATGTGATAAATAGACTGTGGTGGTGAAGAGTTAGCTAAGGGTTGCCTGGGCTTAGCTAAGGTAGCGAGATGATATCAGATAAGACCTGTGAATAGGGGTGAAATCTTACACAATCAAGCTGCTATTATTTTGTGTCGCAATCCTCAATTCCGAGCTTGGACAAAACAAATCCAATGGAAGTACCACTTTGTCTGGGATGACTTGGTTGGCAAGGGAGAGGCTGCAGTCTGGTATGTCTCCACCAAGGACATGGTGGTGGACATACTCACGAAACCACTCATGAGGGAGCAACACTGGAAATTTGTTTGAGGTATGGGATTATGGCTATACTCAAGTGGGAGTGAAAAAATACCACCAACTCTGACAGGAGATTCAGAACTCCAGAGCATGGGAACTCCAGAGTAGTAGTAGATATCCGTTATTGTTCTGGAGTTATGGACTACCAACTCTGGAGTATCTCATTTTCTTTCAGTATGACATTACCACATCGCTTACTGTTTTCTCTTGGTTCTCTTTCCCTGACACTTATTGAGATATGAGTGTGCCTTCACTATATACTATATAAAGCCTTTACTTCACACCCAGACACCTCAATTGTTTTCGCCCATCTTAGGCAGCAGCTGAGCTCCAGTCCGCTCCAGTCCTACTAGCTGCACTCTGCTCTGGACCTCCGGAACTCCAACTTTTGACACTTGCCAAGTTGGGTTATGAGCTGAAAGAGGTAAAGAAAGGAATTTACATTGACAGGCATGAACGGAAAGATGTGACAACTTACCAGAAAATATTCTTGAGGGAGTTTGGTGACAATGAAAGGTATTTGAGTAATGCTATTGAGTTACTTGAGTTATTAGCTTACAGAAAACAGGTTGAGACATACATATAGAGATGTGGATCTTGAGCCGGTCAAACCTTGCCTAGGTCCCAGCAAGAGGCTTCATGTCCCAATCATGCACAATGAATCAATAATTCATGCAAATGATCTGCAACACCATGTATACATACATAATGGCAAAATGCCCTTAAGGAAAAAGGGTCAAGGACATACAATCCATGTCTTTGATTTCATTGTGGAACATACTGGATAACTCACCCTATCGCCAGCTTAGATTGGAGAAAATGCACAGCTTCCTGTCATGGAGTGATTGGAAGTCACTGATGCACGCAAGATTATCTATCCCAGAAAAAACCATGATGGTTTTTGGACAAACAAAAATCTGGTTGCACAGGCAAGTAATCAACAATGTCACATCAAGTATGGAAACACTTATGTGGGACTGTGGACAAGTGAAACATGTGATTTGCATCTTTGAGCAAATGTATCCAAATGCCATTGCTGAATTCATTTTTGATCAGTCATCAGCATACAGCACATTCACAAAGGATGCACTGAATGCCAAAGAAATGAATGTTAGACCTGGAGGAAAACAAAGAAAAATGCATGATACCATAATCCCCATGGATAATCTGAATCCATTGTTGCATGGCATGCCCCAGACGATGATTTTCCTTGTTGATCTTCCATCTAAACACCTAGATCATGCTTTCTGTGGGCAACTGAAGGGTATGCAACAAGTTCTGGACAAGCATGGCTTGTTATCCATATTGGAGAGGGCAAATGGTGGCAAAGTAGTTGGTGAGTGCCAAATGTGTAAGCTCTTGTAAAAAGTGCAAAAGAGGCTTGCTCGTGAGACACAGGCAGCAGCAGAGGGGGCTGATGATGTGATCACCATCAACAATACTGCTAGAAATGGCATTCTCAAATCCATGCGAATGGACTGCTGCATGCAAAAGATGCATGTGAGTCAACAAGATTTCATGGACAAAAAACCACTTATCTGGATAGTAATTGAGGAGGCTGGTCACAAATGCTGGTTCCTACCCAAGTTTTATTGCGAGTTGAATCCAATTGAGATGTACTGGGGCTGGGTGAAGCACATGAGTCTGGAAATGTTCCTGTGTGCTCAATGGGGCTGATGTGGGCCAATGTGGCGATAACAGATTTCCATCTTGTGGCAGATGGGACTTTTCCCATCACAAAGCACCTTGTTCCTGAGATCCTGGATAATTGCCTGCTCAAGATAATCTGTGCATTTTTCTGAAAGAGCTGGATACTTACAGGTAAATCTACAGGTACTACCATATCAGACATTCTAAATGTTTTTTCCAGGAGGGGCCTCAATGCAAAGCAAGCCAAATTTGCCATGAAAAAGTACAGGTCCCACCATCATTGTGGGCCTGCCATTATAATGAGTGTCGATATTTTATTGAATTGAGCAGCAACGGCAGCTTACTGTCAGTATACCAAAAGCGGTAACTCTGACGTCCAAATATGGTAACTCCGACTGTTGGCGTTTCAAATTCACTTTTCAGACAGTCCCAATTTTTCAGTGTTAGAATTTCAAAATTCTAACGAGATAGTGGGCTTCCTCTGGTGTCCTAGAGTGCATACAAATTGTTAAAGTACCACCTATTTAATATGTTGAGATGTTATTAGCATTTTGGTTTCGCCTCTAAGTGAGTTGCCTATTTTGAGTGAGTGGCACTAAAGTACTAAGGGAACCTAGGAACCGCGGTGCTCACAAAATTGCTTTTACAAAGTTTAGTAAGTGTTACCCCACATGTAGCCATAATTTATTGACTTGTGAATGTGGGAATAACAGGTGGTTGGACATGTGATTTCATTATCATCGTTGCCTGCCAGTGCATTTCCCAAAGTTTGTGCATGCGATAGGGGTGTGACCAAGAGAAACTCATATCACAACCAGTACTGCCTACAACTATGTCAATAAAGCACACAGAAAACATGTAAGATGGACATTATTGGAATCCTGACTTGCCAAGACGAGAAATCCGAGTCCATCAGCACAGAGCTGAATGAGGTGGGGGAAAGAAGCATCTACCTATCGGCATCACATCATTCCAGGGACCGATCTGTGCCAACGCAATGCCAGACCTTGCTAAGAATTGAGATCAATTATTCATCAGATTCACTCACACAGACACTCCTGAATGTACCACAGTCGACTGTATTTGTATCTTGTACTACTACTGTACATGCGCTATTACAACAGTTTAGTTGAAGATGAAACAGAGAAATAGTAGTGTATGAACATCCTACTCTCAAATAGTGACCAGCGATTCTGGCAGGAAATTCCAGCTGAGCTTGAAATCACCGATCACTATTTGGAAGTGGGCATTTTCTCATTGTATTTCTTTTTTGCTTTCTCACTAGCGCTCTTAGTATGTAGTAGATGGCTCAAGGTGTCCAGGTTTACGCTAGTACTAGTAAAATAAACCTTCAGAAAAATGTGTCAGTAGTGGAAAACAAATGATGTGTTGCTGTCGTAGTTCTCCCAAAGTGGCAAGGTTGGTGGATCTTTTCTGCAGTAGTCTTTGCTGTGTTCAGAATATGGTGAGTGTGCTTATCTCAAATTTACATAATCATCATCCTGATGTGTTCCATCAGTCAGTCATCATCCCTCAGTCGATGCATGCCAGTCCTTCTCAAGAAGTCTCCTTTCCGTCAATGGCTTTTCATCGCCGTTATCATCCCGGTTGGTATTCCCACACCTCACCCAGAATCTGTGTCCCACCCCAGCATGTTGATTCAGAAACCCTGTGGCGAAGTTTCTCACATCCGTAACTGATAACATGCTCAGGGGTAATAGTGTTGGCAATCATCGATTATTGCACACTGTTGCTTTCTGATGGGCTGTTTTGAAGGCTATCCTATACTTTCTGCTGATTGGTGGCAGACTTGTATCCAAATGTAAGTAGCATTGCATCCACTTGCGTTTTCAACCTCGAAATGAATTGTGCTGTTCCAGAGGCTTACATTCGTTTATGAATATTTGGGACTCCATGTACAGGTGCAGGTGACTGTAATGGGGCTGGGCCCCATCGCTTGTGGCCTCACTTATTTCTTGTGTTATATGCTGAAAGTTCAAAACCTTGAGGAGAGAGCCATTCCTTCTCAATGTTGTTTCTCTCCTCCCTCCTCTAATTCATATTACATTTTGCTTATTTTTTTTGCCATGGTAGAAACATTGTCAAAGCTCAGCACACCCACTGAAGGCTCAAAAGATGTCACCCGCCCTCATTACTTCAATGTAAGTGACCCTGCAGATACACTTGTAATGCTTATTCATTACCTTTTTTCTTCTTCATTTGTACATAGCTCAATTTGTATCTAAGGACATCCTTTCCATTGGTCGGCCCGCAAAAATTCCCCCACAATCTAGTGGACAAGCACACCAAACAGGAGATGACCCTCACGACAGTTAATGCCTCCGACTTTCTTGATCCCCTCCTATTCTTCCCTTGCTCAGCCATTCCATTGCTCTTTATCCCCCAGTCCTTTTGGGAAGGGGGGCTTAGGAGGTTGGCTGTGGCAAGCCACATTTTATCCCCAATGGAATACTGTGGTGATTCCGAATGGTGTTTATCTGCCTGCTCTTTCATTCGAGCTTGAGCTTTTAATAAGTTATTTTTAGTTTCCTTTAAAGTCTTCTGCATTCTAGCAGAGAAATCCTTGGCAGCTGGTGCCTTAGATTCACATTGTTCAAAGCCCATTCTTGGCTGATAGGAATGTGTGACTTCAAAAGGTGTTTTCTTTGAAGATATCAATATCTTCGAGTTATATGAGAATTGAGCAATAGGGAGCCAGTCTGCCCATTCCTGCTGTTTCTTGTTATAATACATACAGAGATATTGCTGGATATCTCGGTTCATATGCTCTGTTTGTTCGTCTGTTTGTGGATGATGGGAGGTGGGTAATTTAGAAGTAATCCCTAGGCAATGACAAATATCTTGTATGACCTGGGATATGAACTGTGGGCTGTGATCTGATACAATTGAAGTTGGAAGGCCATGGTTCTTCCAAACATGGTGGAGATATAGCTTTGCTATATCGAGTGCTGTTGCAGTCTTATGGCATGGTATAAGCTCTATCTCCTTCAAGAATTGGTCGACAACCACTAGGATTGAGTCAAAACTGTTAGATAATGGCAGATCTGTAGTGAAATATGCTGATACATGTGCCCATGGAGTGTCTGGCATGTCCAATGGCTGAAGGAGGCCACTTGGCGCTTTGTTTGTTCCCTTCATTTGTGCACACCTGTCGCAACGAGCAACATATTCTTTTAAATATCTAGTCATGGACAACCACCAATAAGTGTGACTTAGCAACTCATAGATTTTGTCATAACTGGCATGGCCTGCGATAGGTGAATCATGGTGTGCTTTGACTATCTTTAGTCACAGTGCTTCGTGGTTTGGCACATAAATGTACCCATCTTTTCGTATGATGCCATCCTTATCTTGAGAAGCTCCCATGCTTAGTAGCTTCTCCACATGACTTTCCTTAAGTAAATGTGTGGCTTCTTTTATGGTTTTAGTGAATTGGTCCCCATCGTCCCAGATTGCAATTGGTAAGGTTCATATCTGATCCAGGGAAATAAGTACTTGTCCCTTGTTGTTAGCATCTATGCCAATCATGTGATCTTCTCTTCTAGAGAGAGCATTGGCTTTTATATTAGTAGCACCAGGCTTATGGACAAAGATGTAATTGAATCAAGAGAGCCACATGACCCAATGTGCTTGGCGACAATTCAAATCCTGTGCTTTCATAAAATATTGAAGATTGGTGTGGTTGTTCCAAATTTCAAATTGGAATTTAGCCCCTTCTAGATAATGCCTCCATACCTCCGTGGCTTGAATGATGCTTAGCATCTCTTTATCAGTGATGGGATAATTCTGTTCCTATGGAGACATGCTGTGGGAGTGGAAGGCAATGGGATGCCATTTAGCATCTGTTTCTAGCTGGAATTGGCAATCATTATCCAGGAATGCTAGGATTGGAGTGGTGGTAAAAGCTTTCTTAAGCATATCAAATGCTTTTTGCTGTGACTCCTTCCATTCAAAGGATTGATCCTTCTTCAGGAGGTCATTAAGCGGACGAGCAAATTGCATGTAGTCTTTATGAATCGGCAATAAAAGTTTTCCAACCCTAGGAAGCTCCTGACTCCCTTAACCATTCTGGGTTCTGGCCAATCTAAAATTGCCTTTACTTTATCTGTGTCCATTTTGATTCCATCTTTGCCAACTGTTATGCCAAGGAATTTAACCTCAGTCTTGCTAAAAATGCATTTTTCTGGTTTGACAAAGAGATCATGTTCTTTGAGACGTTTGAGGACTTCTAGTATGATCTTATCATGAGCTTCTTGGTTATTAGCCTTGGTAAAGATCATAAGATCATCAATATATATGATGCATATATCATCCATGTCAGAGAATACTTTGTTCATTATGGATTGGAAGGTTCCTGGACTGTTGCACAGCCTGAAGTACATAACTAAGGGTTTGAACACTCCCTTGTAGCAAACAAAGGCAGCTTTCCATTTGTCACCTTCTTTGATCCAAACATTGTTATAACCCCATCTGAGGTCCATTTTTGTGAATAACTTAGCTCCTTTGGGCTTGTAAATGAGCTGGGAAATGAGAGGAAGTGGGTAATTGTTTTTGATAGGTGCTCATTAAGGTATCAGTAATCCTGTACCATCCTCTTCTTTCCATCCTTTTTCAGAACAAAGAACACAGGTGATGTCTGGAGAGATTTAGAAGGTCTGATATAGCCTTTCTTCATTTGATTGTCTATGAAAGAGGAAACCTCTTCTTGCTCCTTTGGTGATAGAGGAATGATTTGTCCCTTCTTAGAAGTGAAGCTTTCCTTCATATCAATAGCATGATTCCAAGGCTTCCTAATTGGCATCCTTTCTGACTCCTTTTTACTGAATATGTTTACATATTTATGGTATTGTCAAGGAACCAAATCAATGGTTGATGGCTTGACTTTCATCTGTATATCTGCTGTGCAAATTCCTGAGCTTCCAAAGCTGTGTTTGCTGTGAATTGTTTCATCTAGCTTTTCCACTTCTTTAATATCTGGATTTGCTATCTTTTCCATAATAAATTGTGCGATTCTATCGCCTTCTTTGACTTCAAAGTCAGTATCTGAAAGATTGAATAGGAGTACCCCTAAGGGTCCTCAGTAGTTGGCATCTATTACTCCTGCTCCAACATTAATCATGTTCTTGGCTGCTAGACTGCTGTGTGGCACTATTCTTCCATAAGTGCCATAGGGTAATGCAATGAAGATTGCTGTGTTAAATAAGGCTTTCCCTTGTGTGGGAATAACTTTTCCTTCTGCACTATACAAATTGAAGCTGGCAGCATATGTTGAACCTCATGTAGGCAGCTTGGTGTTTTCTGCGAGTTTCTTTACATAAAGGACGTATTGGGCTTCTAGCCCTTTGATAGTAGCATGGATCTGGTATTGAAGATCTTCTTCTTCTTTTTCTAGTAGGCAAAGATAGACAGGTTTAGCCTGGAGGGCATGGCAATGGTGCAGACAGCGTGCGAGTGTTAAGATTGTGCTGATGATCTCTGGGTGTAACTCCAGAACTCCGGAGTTCATAGGAATAAGGATGTTGGCTTCATTGTATGTGGTGCACCCTTGCTGTTGATCGGGTCCTTGGATTTCGGAGTGGAGGTTTGGAGGTAACAATAAGATTGACTGAGGTTACAAGGGGTTGAGATGATTTAGAGAGGAAATAAGCCAGTGTCTAAGTCGATTATCTAGCTGAACTACAGTACTAGATACGAAGGTTTATATACGGAGACAAAATGGGAGATGGAGTACTAAAGTCTAGGGATACAGGTATTTTTGGGGGGAGGTAACAAGACAGAGACGTGTAACCAAAGGGTCGACGGGTAACTACAGTAAGTCAGGGAGGATGTGTTATGAATCCGTTCATAACTACCACTAACCTTGCACTTTTGCTAGTCATCTGCTGCAATACCCCAGGCCTTACGCTGAGTCCTTTCTTTTCTTCCTTTCCTTTTTCGATCACGTGACTCGTTCCCACGATCACATGACCTCCCTCTATTCCCATCACGCGATCTCTATCATTCCGCCCTTCTCTAATCACGTGATAACTTCCACGGTCAACTGACCAACTCCTTACCCCTATCAGGTGACCCTAGACTCACATCACGTGACTTCTGCTCTTCCTCCTCATGTGATCTCACCTGATACTTATCTATTCCCTTCTCACCCCTTTCCTTATCTCATAGACCCTGACGTCATCGGTCCAGACTTCGGTCCAGGCTCCCTATCTCTTATCGCCCTATCTCTGACGTCATATCTCACGCATCACACACGGTACGCCTAGACCACCTCCTTTCTTTCATTTCCGTTCCCCTCTTCCTTTTATATCCATTTACTCCCATGACGTATCCCTTATCTCCTCGGTTCTCTCACCATATGTCATACCCTACGCCCACAAGGCACTCCTATTCCCCCTATCGCCCTATAGCGATATTTCCTCTTATCCGCCTTACCATGCTACTTCCACATTTCCCTTATCCTCCAGTAGCATAACCCCCGCTCATTACTTTAGATGCTTTGTCATACGGGGCTGTGCCCTTTCTTCCCTAATATATAAGCTAGGGATTTCTGGGATCGAACTCTCCAGTTCAATTCTAGTCATCTTTGGTATCTTGCCTTAGATATGCTAGCAGGTTAGCCTCATCAGCTCGTACCCTAGTGTGCCACCTCTGTTCCTGGGCCCT
This sequence comes from Boletus bicolor, assembly GCA_003316205.1. Taxonomy (NCBI): domain Eukaryota; kingdom Fungi; phylum Basidiomycota; class Agaricomycetes; order Boletales; family Boletaceae; genus Boletus; species Boletus bicolor. The sequence goes on from QFEM01003337.1 coordinate 21,164, forward strand.
CAGGTGATTCCTGGCCACTCATCAAGGGACATGTATAAAGCCTCTAGATTGGACTACCCCCACCTCCTCCACCACCTTTAGCTTCGGTTATCGGGTAGTCCGCCTCTGCTCCTTTTATCTCTGTCGATTCCGCTCACTTCATCATTCATACTGGTCCTTATCGTCCATTGGTTGCTGCGACGCTCTTCTCAGTTATTGGTCAGCAACTCCCCCTGTCTAGGTTGTCTAACGTTGCCCCTTCCATCTATGGGATTCGGATTCGGTACTTATCATTATAGGATTGAAGACGGCAACCAGGTATTGGCTCTGCCACATCTATTGTTTATTGCTATGCCGGTTTAGGCTAGCTACTTACGGTTATAGGTTATCCCGCTTCAAAACCTTATTCCTTCTTCGGTTATGGGTAATCCCGACTAAAACCCCTATCCTTCGGTTTAGACCTCCGTCTATGGTCTTCTCTTCTAGGTTCAAGGTTATCCTCTTTAAACCTACGATACTCCCTTTACGACTTCTTACGTCCTCTCACGACTTCTCATGAAGCTCACTATAGTCGCTCGTTACTGAAGATACCGCCGCTAGGTCAGTCAAATCCTAGTACAGACTTCGACCACTCGTTCCCCATTCCCTATCCCCATCCCTTGTTCCTCTCTTCCTTGGTTGGTTGCTTGGTCGGAAGTTCGTAACAGGATGGGGATGAAAGAGTACAGGGTAAACGGAGTATAACAAAAGTATTGGAAATGGTCCATTAAAGGGTACATGAGTCAGAGAGAAACTCCAGAGGTCTGGAGTTGCGATATACATGAAAGCGAGCCAGAGTTGGCAAGTAGGACACTGAAGGTGTCAGAGGTGTCGGAGGTGGACTTGTGGATTTACAAGATATGACAGCAAGCCTAACTATACCCTTGAACCAATCTATTTCAGGGTTATGGCATTTAAGCCATGAGTAACCCAAGATGATTTGGTTCTTTCCAAGATCTGTAACTTCTGCGGAAACATGCTTCTTGTGTCCCTGATAATTAATGACTAATTTGGCAGCATGTATGATATTTTCATCCGAATTCTTGGTACTGTCCACATTAAAGACAGGTATAGGATTTTGTAGCTACATGAGAGGCAATCTAGCCTTCTCCACAAAGGTTCTATCTATAAATATGACATTAGCACCACTATCAAGAAGTACCTTAACTTTTGTCAAGTTTTTCTTTCTTGAAAATGAAGCCACTTCAACATTCATCAGAATTTCTTTTTCAATTTTAAGTGTTCTTACATACATGGCATCTGGGACTTCTTTTTTGTTAGTATTATAAGAGGAATTAAGCACTGGTTTATTGTCCCAGCTGAGCCAACTAGCGGACCCCTCTGACGGCAGAGAATAAAGAATAGGAGGTGTGGATTTGGGATTATCTGAGATCTCATCCACCATGAGGGAATCAAATCTATTTTTAGAACCCTTAGACTGCCCAGATGTCCTTGGGTTTAGGCTTTTCCCAATTGGTGATTTTCATCCTCTTCCATGTCTCAGAAGTAGGCACAAGCCTCATCAAAGTTCATACCCCTTATTGATGCTGTGGGGTCTTGGCCTTTATTTTTTCCTATGGTTGTTCCAGATCCTGATCTCATTGATCGGTTACTTCTTTGGTTGCTTTTATCCTCATCCCAAGAGGTAGCTCCTTCATCATCTGAATCAGAATCTTCATCTGATTCTTCTATAAAGCAGACCTTTCAGCCCTTTCCTTTTGTTTTGCCTGCCTTTTTGCAGATCTTCTTGTGTTTTCTGCTGAGCCATTTGTACAACGGGCATTGAACCTTTGTCTTTTTACAGTCCTTAACCATGTGGTCAGAACCACCGCAATTATAACAGCCAGTGGTTGCTGTGGAAACATCCATCGCATTGGGATCCTTTTTCCCAAAACTTCCACTTCAGTGTTTGTTATGACCTTATCGTGAACGACAAAGAAACCACAAGGCTCGACTGCTCGCAGGCTACACAAGTCCTGGCAAACAAAGATATGAGGTACAGGAGAAGATGAGGAGAAAGGGTAGTCGCTTCTGTCCGATGCAGGCCTATAATGAGGAACAAGTCTCCAAGACAATGACCAGTAGAGCAAACAAACAAATGGATTAGACTGGGGAGTCCAGTCACAAAGTACTAACTTATATAGTATACAGGCACACACAGAGACCATGCTGTGCATGAGATGAACTACCTTAAATAGACTGATGACAGAAGCAAGGCACGGGAAAAGAAGTAATGGAGATTAAAGAGGCTGTGTGGGAAGAGCAGAAATTGAAAGGTCATGGGTACCATGAGGTATGACATCATAGGTTCTAGACCTAGTCATGTGCTGGTTCCCATGGTCACATGCACAGATCACATGACTGGAAAAGAAAAGAGTTGAAGTCCGAAAAGTTTGAAAATGTTCATATTACAGTGGCTCAAAAAACTGTCCACATGTTTGGTCATTTTTCACTAAATGCGTTATTCCCCAATAACTCCTAACCCTTACCCTAACATATAGGTGTATGAAATAAAGCACTGACCCTTGGCTTTCTATCCATCAAGGTTTTAAGACATATGAATAAGAATTGATGAACTGGAAGCCATTTCAAAACAATAACTCATTTGGATAGTTTTTTGACTCTAAATTTATCTAGGTATCTAGTACTTGGTATGAGCTCCTTTGGCCTTGATAACTGCTTCAATCCTTCTAGGCATACTTTCTATCCATTTCTGACACTGTTCCTCATCAATCTTTCCCCACTGCTCCACTACTCTTTCCCACAATTGATAAACACCTGTAAAAGCATCTTCATAACCTGAGAGGCATCTCTTGAGGTGATTCCAAGTATGTTCAATGGGATTAAGGTCTGGAGATT
>QFEM01003338.1:0-20337 GCA_003316205.1 Boletus bicolor
TCTTGCGTTCAACAAAGCGCGAGAGGTGGTTTAAACCGTTGCGTCTTTCACGTGTTGTCCCCCCCCCTCCACAGATTCTATCACGCTATTCCTGGAACGCATGGCACCTGTGGGCTATATTCACGAAGACCAGCACTGCGCTGCGTGTAACGGTGAGCCCGCTCCACTCCAAGTCACTCTGAGCGTGCTCTCAAGCGGCGCATCATGTGGCGCACAGGCAGTGAGGACATGTCCCCAACAGGCTTCCCCAAGAAACGAGCTGCTTGCCGATACTACCAAACAGGCAATTGTAGACGTGGCTCTAGCTGTCCTTTTGCACACTTTTCCGTCGCAAGTCAGTGTCCCAATCACTCCATGATTTGTTCGGCTGGAGCTGATCCAGGTTAGCATCCTCTTTACCTCATCCAGCGTACAAAGCAGAACACGTGTATAGTAAGTCATGCACATCGTGATCGTGAAATGCGGCACTCAGATTATCTCGACCCGACAGCTTACCATCCTGCTGGGCAAACCCCTGTTTATCGCCCTGTGGGCTCCCAGATGCGTCCTGTTTTCCTATGGCAACCATACCTTCCTCCTTCACCTTCCTTTGATCCGTGGTACGGACCTGCTCGCCCAGTCGAGACGCCTCTCGATTACTCGGACGACAAGAGTGACCCGTCCTCTGCTGAATCACCGTCCACCGCGACGAGCGTGGACTACCAGCTTCGCACGGCGTTTGATGCAGCGTGGGCGGCGGAAGGGACAGAATCGGGGGCCATTCGAGGCATCGCGAGTCCATCTAGCGACCTCGGGATCAATTCGTCGCCGGGTTATACGGGTTATAGTCATCCGGTCATTCCCGCCGTCAAGGCTGAGTATGTGGTGGGATGGGGACGCGCGCTGTCAGGGCAATGTCTTGATCAGGGCTCGATGGTAACGCTCCCGTCCCCGTTTCCGCTGCCATGGCAAGATGACATGAAGAAGAAACCACCCGCGTATAAGAGTATGTCTTTTTTTTAAATTTGATTGGGAGCGTTATTCATGTCGTAGCGAAACCGTGCAAATTTTACACGACAAACGGCAAATGTGCAAGCGAGGAAAAGTGCACGTTGTAAGCACCGAATTTTCCTCCTTTTACCCACGTTCTCTGTTCATGCACATTAGCATCCACGACCCAGAGTCCAAAGGAAATGCGGAAAAATCGCCTACAGAGCTAGCTCCTCCGACGGACGCAAGACTACCTCCAAAGCCACTCAATAAATACGATGACTCTCGAGCGAAGGATTTTTATCCGATAACGTGGCGTGTGATCGGAGGTGGCGTTATGATGGGAGGGCAGAGTGAGTTCCACACCTGCCCGATCTCGAGCTCGTGCTGAATGGCGTCCAGGACAAATATGTCCAGCGTTTGCTGCTGGTCACTGCAAGTATGGGAACGACTGTAAGCTCGCACATGAGACGGAGCTCGAAACGGACCGTGAGTGCTGTGGCGTTTTCGATGGACGCGACCTGACGAGGGCCCACCTTTCAAAAGTTGGCTTCATCGAGCCCAAAAGTGAGACTGTTCAAAATGCGGAAGGCTCGCCACAGAAACCTACAAAGGGCACGACGTCGAAACGTTCGCAAAGACGCAAGTCCACTAAAGTGCCATCCTCGGAGACACAACGGGGGGAAATTTTTCCCTCGACAACGCCGCATCCACGGAGACCTACTCTCGAGGGAGTAGAAATGACGGGAAAGAAGGTTAATGAAGTGGTGGTACCTTCTGCCCGAGACGCTCAAACATCGCCGGTGCGCAGACGAACGCGGTCGATGTCTATGGTCCTCACCTCACCGCCACCCCTGGATACGGCACACCCCAACGTACGTGGCTTCTGCATCCGTTCGCTTGAACGCGACACTCACCGGGTCGCACAGTATGCAGCAGAGCTTTAGGATTTATCCATGTAACATTTTTATACCGCTATGGAACCTTGGTAATTTTTTTTTCAACTTTTATCCTGACCGAGACCCAGGATTACGCTAGATCACAAGAATCGCATGTAGCATTTTCGACCTTTTTCATCATCGCTATCCAAGTTTGTTTCCTTGCCCCTTTGTCGGTATTCCATTTTTTTGTGTGCTGAGATCTACGCAACGATCACATTCGATCAATGAGCCCAGTCCACGCTTTGCCTGCATTCCGAGTACAACTTTAAAAGCATGATGGCCTCACTGTCCGGGCTCATCCTACGATTCCCCTTCCTCTGAGAATGAAAGACCCTACGTCTCATCCCGTCACAGCGCTGTTGCGCCTCGCCGCCCCGCCAGAGGCTCCATGGCACTGCGACGCAGCCCAGGGTGTCGGCTGGTTGCACGACGTCGGACACCCACCCAACGCGGAATACTTGATCTTCCTCGCCACGCTGTGGCACGTCTGCAGGTAAGCAACATACATACTTTTGTCATGAACCATAAAAGCACCCCCTCCAATTCTGAGATCTCATACCGTACCTTAAAATCAGCCTCTTACAGCCCAACCTCGATTTGCGCTTCCAACGACACGTCGTCCGAGCCGGGTTGCAAGCTGTCACCGTCTTCTTCACTACTAACACTACTGGCTGGCTGGGCCGCGGTGCTCGAGGTCCGAGTAGTGATCTAGGCCTGGTTGGAGTCGAACGTCTCGCAGCCGAAGCCGCATGGTTATCACACCCGATGCACGTTCCCGCGGCCGCCCTGACGTCACCTGTCAGTGGTGACCAAGCTCAAGTTTGGTTGTGCAGTGACAGCGTCTTGGCGGTACATCCAGAAGGGTCGGTGGATTCGGATGCAGGACTTATGGTTGCACGTGCGTACGTGAGTTATATGCAGGACACGGGTGGTGGTGGTGGTGGTGAAGGCGAGCGGATTCTCGACGCGCCGGATGGCGTCCCAGGGGGTTGGTCGAACGTCGGGTATGACAACGGATCGTTGGTCACGGTACGGATGGACTGCGCGATGTCGGATTCGGTATTCCTCGAGGTTCGGGCTCGAGACGGCGACGGTCGGACTCCGTGGAAGCCCCGAAGTGCGGTGGTGCAAAACCCACACGAGGCGCGCGGCGTGGGCGTGGTCGTCAAAGCGCTGGTTCAGCAATTGCAAGGTGCGGGCGCGTCGTTGTTTCTGAGGACGATGATCGTCTGTGCTGCAGCGTTGTTGTGCTTTGCACAATCGATCTCGGTGCTCGGAGAGCGACCGTCACCTTTCATCGGATGTCAATAGTCGTGATGGGGAGGGACACATCTTTAAATGCTATTTAGTTGGGTTTCCTGCACTTTGTTCATGGATGATGTATTACGCCTGAGAACGAGCATACCCATACGACCAAACGCTCGCGGGAGCAGACAGTTACAAATCGGATGTGATTTGGAGAAATCTTCGAGACCCTCTCTACATCGATGTGATATATTTTGCAGCAAGTCCATGTAGCCAGCTACTCAAGCTTGCTCGTGGTATCTAACAAACCCGCCAGGCCATGTATGTATATATGCGTTCTTGGCGGGAGGCTAGCGCCGTGCGAATGCGTCTTCATCCTTGAAATCAAGTGTGGACGCGCGCATGGGCTGCATCACCAGGGTCGCAGTACTCCCCGACTCCGGTAACTGTGCATACGGCCCGGTCTTCGGTCCACCGGGCCCAAGACCCGTCTGCTGCTTTGCCGCCTTTTTCTTGGCCAGACGTTTGCGCCTGCAGCAACAGCGCCAGACACAGTAAGCAACGAGGAGGAGAACAAAGACAAGACATCCAGCGAGGATGTAGGGCCAGCGACTGAGCACTTCTTCCTCGTATTGCGCCTTCTTCTCTGCCTCGGTCTCGGGCGAGTGCTGCTGTTGTGATGCGGGTAAGAGGGTATACTGAGCAGAGTTTATGAGGTTTTGGCCGTTCAATCGGACTTTGACGAAATCGTTGACCGCAGCAGTCTCGTCGGTGAGGGAAAGGAGTTGGATGTATGGGTTGTTTGAGCTCGAGCCGCCGCGAACCAGATTGCCAAAGTTGATCAGTGTGTAGATGTTCCGCACTAGAAAACGGCAGTCAGCAGCAAATAGAACATGAGAGAGACGAAATAATCATACGAAACGCCATGCCAAGAATCATGTCGTACTCCCCGAGTAAACTAAAGGCAGAACTGATAGGCTGGAACTGACGACGGGTCGGGTACGAACAAGAACTCTTTGAGATGACTCACAGTTCCAAGACAAGCAGGGTTTCCATTCGAAAATGTCACACCGAAATCGGTAGAGGATACGTCTAGTGGATGCACCGGATATGATATGCCACCAAAGTTGAGTGTGACGTTGATCAACTGTCCACAAGGCACGAGCCATGCCTGACTTGATGTCGACCATTCTGCACCCTGCACACGTCCATAGATGGCGTCAGACACCGAGCGGGGAACCTGGGGTAGCGTGAATCCGGAATCCAAAACAGCGACCAGTTGACCACTGGGCGCTTTGGGCACGATTGAAGAGTATTGAATTGGCTGTCCGTCGGGGCCGATGATGCCGACATCCTTGTCCGTCAACATCTGCCAGTGCTGGTCCTTGTCTGTGAGCTTGTACACTTTCTCTACGGGAAGCTGGGGCTGATTCATTATGTTCTCAAAACCCGGGACGATGGATGATAACGTGAATTGGCCGGTTATCTGGCTACCTGGGTCGCCGCTACGGCTGAGCATCAATGTGATGTAGTTGTTGGACGAAGAGTTCTGCTGAAATATTCGGTTGATGGCACTGTTTCCCGAATCTCCGCTGAGCTTGTCATAAATTGAAGAGCCGGAGTTTGGACCGAGGCCAATAAGACCATCATAGCCTTGGGTGTGAATATCGGTGGAGAAAGACGACGTATTCGAGACGAGGACTGTAGACGGAATAAGCCGAGACTGAGTGATAGAAAGAGCGGAAACTGACGGAATGCCTGGTCTTGGACAGTGTAGTTGTTGAACTGAAATGGGGCCGTATAAACGTTACCTTTGCAGGAGGGAGTGAGGGCGAATCAGACAAGTGGAAGATACGACATACCAGCGGCATTGCCAACAGCGTAGGACAGTGTTAGGGACTTGCCAGTGTCCTGAGCACCAGGTACAGAGCCGGTCACCCATAAATCGGAGCTATCGAGGAGTGAAGGATGGGAGACGAGGGAACCAAGGAACATACCTTCCAGTGTCCAACATGACAGATATCTGTCGACCACCGAGGGTGATGTTGGTGTAGTAAAAGGCATTTTGGGTGTTCCCGACGGGCACAACGCCACTGGTGGAGGACTGCCGGGGAAGATGGTGATGGGTCACGTCGGTGCGGACGGTGAATGGAATAGAAACAGCAAGAGCAGAAAGGGGAGAGAGGGAGAGAAGAAAGGAGTGAACGAGTGGTAAAGAACGCATCTAGAAAGAGAGGAAGGACTCGCTAGTGGTGACAACGAGCAATGTGCTTGGCGAACTCACCCACGCTTGACAATGTCACTCCCACTACAACACTCCTCAGCCTTCGCCAGCTGCGTCTACCAACTCGCACAATGAGACCTTCGCTTACAACAAATCCTCAGACCTGTGTATGGGAGTCTGCAAGCGGGCACGTTGTAGCCACGCCAAGAACCATGCGAGTACCGTAAGACAATCAACCAATTGACCCTGCACCATATAATGGATAGCACATCCTCATTGGCGTTCATCGTTTCTTTTTCTCCGTGTTCCTCGTGTCCTTCCTCTCCGTTTTGCTCATGAGGCTCTCCTCGTTCCTTCCCTTTGCTCTACTTGCCTTGGCTACTCGCGGTGGTGCAACCCACCTCCAGCTCTCAGGTCAACTCGGGTCCACCTCCCATGATCTCGAGCGGAGGACCTCCATGACAGGAACTCTGTCACAATTGGGTGACTCTCAAAATATGGTCTACTTAACCAATGTCACTCTCAACGGGGCACCGTTCTGCATCATGATCGACACTGGGAGGTACGTGCCATTCCATAACGAGCGATTGCCGCTATTGATCGTTCCTCGGCGGATCAGTTCCGATCTCTGGGTATCCTCTCCTGTGCCCGGCGCTGTCCCCCAGAACTATCAAGCAAGTGTATCTTATGCATCTGGCTCAGCTTCAGGTAACTACAGTGCTTCATGTACTGCTCAACGGCATTTTATTGAAGGCCTTCAATAAACACCAGGCAATGTTATGTCCGCTGTCTTGGATTTTGCTGGATTTTCTATCCAGTCGCAGTTTTTTAGTGAGTCAAATTCATACTCGTTTTAATCATGTCAGCTCATCTTCTACAGTCGAAGCGCCACAGGGAGACGCAGCCGCCGGTGCTGATGGTTTGATCGGACTTGGACCCAGTTCTGGTTCGGACATCCGAGCCTTGGGAGGCTCAGCTGCAGCCAACCCACCTCTAGACCGGATATTTACCACCGACACCTCAGTCTCGCCGCTGATTGCAATTCTTCTCCAGCGTTCGGATGATCCGGAGGAACCCTATCCGGGAGATCTCGCCATCGGAGAGGTTTTGACGGATCACCAGGATATCTTCAATCAACCTCGGCTCCCTGTCACCATTGCTCCTCTCGCAGGTGGCCAGCACTGGCAGACTTTGCTTGATGTTAACGGTATCATAGGGCCAAATGGCAAGCCAATCCAGATCAAGAGTCAAGTTACAGGCGCACAAACCCAGAATGCAACAGTCATTTTTGACACAGGGTTCACACTCCCTCAGGTCCCTCCGTGAGTACCTATATGGGTGTTATGTTTGTACAAGCTCTGATCGTGTACCCGCAGTTATGTTGCTCAAGCATTGTACGGCAACATCCCTGGCGCTGTCCTTACCAACCTTTCTGCTATTGGAGAGATCTGGGTCCTCCCCTGCGATCAAGAGGTCAAGGCTACTTTCCTTTTCGGGGGTGTGGAGTTCCCTATTCATCCTCTCGACTTGAACTTCGATGGATTTGACTTGCAAGCAAACGGAAAATCCTACTGTGTTGGCGCGGTGAGCGCGATCCTTTTACGCGTATCGACTCCTTGCTGATTCCCCATCAGTTCCAGCCATACTCGTTCGACATCGTAGAGCAAAATGAAATTCTCTTCGATATGGTTCTGGGAATGGCATTTTGTAAGTGCTGGCTCTTTTTCTCGCAGGTCGCGGATCTGTTAAGCTGTCATGTCTCCAGTGCGCAACTCTTACATGTTAATCAACTTTGGTAACTTGGTGAACGCGGCCACCCCGTCAACGGACACAGCCTACATCCAGCTCCTTCCAATCACAAATGCAACTCAAGCGGCACAAGACTTTGCAAATGTTCGCAATGGCACCGGGAGTGCTACTGGAGACGAGATTGGGAAACTCCTCAGTTCTAGCAGCCCCTCTGGTTCCAAGTCCAAGTCCTCGATGGCACCATGGCTGATCGGCTTGATTGCTGGTATCAGCCTTCTTCTCATTCTGCTCATCACTGGCATAGCTTGTTGCTGTCGCCGCCGCCGCATCAAGAATGCCTCGGTGCCTGACACAGTCTGGGTAGCGAATCCACCAAGCTACCGGCCGATCTATGAACCCTCACCGCAGGCTGCGTATGATATACATATGGCACCTGGCGCTCCTCCTGGCTATACCCCCGCGTACGTGCCCGAATACAAGACGGCGTGGGACGCGCGCTACTAAGACTCCTGAGACATATTCTTTTACCACTTTTTTTGTGAATCCTGCTTCCTTGTCAGGTCGCTTTATTTATTCTTCAACCTACTGTCATCGTTCTTGCTGAACACACCACATTCATTGACATCCGACTGTAGTGATGTACACTGATTCGCATCTCAATAACTGTCATCTACAGAAGCTGGTAATACTCCGCCTTAATAATCAATCAATCGAGTAAAGATAGGCGTTCCTTTTGTTGTATATACCTGATCATGGGTGGTCACAAGGAAATCCTCGCAATCTCGTCCCATCGATTCACGTCCTTTACTTCAGAACCCAACGCTTTCAGGAACCCAGGCGTTTCTTGGCCTTCCCTAATCCTGACGACGGTCACCGACAACGACACTCGTGGTCCTTCACTAACCCTCTTTTCCTTCAGGTACCCCCATTCGCAAGCGCGATGCGCGCCTTGGCATCAGCGACGTCCTTACCGACCCATACATACACCACAGGATTGTGCGCGTTCCCATAGTCGTCGAGAATGTAGACGTCCTTTGAATCAAACACATCGAGCGTGGGGGGAGGTGATTGGACCGGAGAAAATTTCAAGAGGGGAACGATCTGGCTCAGGCGGTGCGGCTGGGTGGCTGGGCGCATGTTGTGATCATACACACGTGAGTGGAGGGGAGTCACCTTCTCGACCAACGCCATAAAATCGGTGTCTCCCGGGGTATCTTCGTTTATACCCAGAGGGTGTTGGCGAGCGTTCTCAGTAACACTCCCCTCAAAGGGAAAAAAGACCAACCAAAGTGAGCGAAATTCTTGAAGAAGTTGGTCCTCGAGTACCCGATATGTATCACCATCTCCCCGACCCAGGAGCGTTCTCAGGCGAGACTAGCCTTGGTACAGAACATTGCAATCTTGTCGGTGGAATCGTAGACGTAGATACCCCCCTGTTCGATCTCGAGATCATCAAAGGAGAGCTCGTACGATATGGTTTGCTTTCCCTTGCCGTTGAAGTGGCGGAACTCTTTGTGAAAATTTCCCGTCGTCGTCCATGTCCTATAGCTCTTCTTGACTCCTGGGGCAAGGCGGGAAGAAGTGTGATGCCATTGCGTGGACTTGCTTCCTCTGAAAATCATGAAAGTGGGAAAGAGTGCGAGGGAGCGGTCGGTTTCGTGACCTTGCGCTTCGCGATATTGAACCGCCTGCTTTCCGAGGTCTATTGGGACAATACCGACGGTCCTGCATTGCTACTCTGATCCACTTGATAACAGCTGCTTGAAAACTCACGTTCGTCGAGCTCTACGCTCTTATATGCGGCGATCGCAGTGTTGTCCTTGGCAGCCTTTTGGCCTATCCAATAGTAGACATCATAGGAGAACGGCACTTTGCCAGAGTCTGCCTTCCTGTATGTCTGATATGAGCCGCCAAGCCTTCAGTGAACGGGAGACGACGAGCAGGTGCGGAAAGTGTTACATGCAATATGATGTACGCGTCTTCATCGTAGAAGTACCCATACCGGTCGTGCGCTCTGATTACATGTGGACCTCGTTCTGGCCAGTCTACCAACTTGGACTGTTCGACATGCCACATCTTCACGCCTCCCGCTTTTCTGGCGCCTTCCCATGCAGGATCTCGACTGTCTCCTTCGGGTCGATGGTGAGCCTCGAACTGGGCGGTGGGTAGACCGTTAGATTGCAGTAATCACCGGTCATCGGCTTCATATCTACCTCTGGCGGCCTAGAACGGCAGTGTTGATTCCTTGATCTCAATCCTGGTCTATCTCGTGAGGAGGGCCGACATGATGTTTGATGAGATGGTTGATGGGGCCTCATCTAAGCGAGTCCTCACGTGCATTCACGGCATGGGCGCTAATGGGCGCTAAGTGGGGAAGGCCTGAATATAGCGGTGCTGTGTTGAAGGCTGTGAAGAGAGGGGGCAGACCGGGCAGTGGTGCAGGAGTTGCGCACATGGGGAAAAACGAGGTGAACATCAGGCCTTAGGGTTCAAGCCATCTACGACGTGATCTACAGCACCGGCAAGCCTGCATGAACACCACCTACTCAATAGATTATGATGAAGTCGGGGAGTCCATCATGTTAACCACGAGGCGATCATCTTCAGTATCAGAGTCCTCGCCACCTCCCCAATGTCGCTGTGTGAACACGTCCCCTCCACCTTCCTGCCTCACAATGCTATGTACACTTCCTTGTGAGGAATCCTCGTGATGATCGGTCAGGACTACTTACTGATCAAACAAAGATATCGCTTCTTCCTCGTCACTTGCTTCGTCGATTTCCTCGTGCAATGTTGGATGTGGGCCCAGCAACAATGTTCTCATGAAGCGAGCCGAGTCATGAAGGCCTTGGTCCCCTAATCTTCTCGTCTCAGGTGGTGTTTCTGAAAGTTGAGGAGCCACCGGCGAACTGCGTGTCGGGCTGTGCAAAAACACATGGCGTTCGATGCCAGATGTGACAATGTGAAGAAGCGATGGATGCATTGCAACGGCATTCACGATGGATCTATGCCCTACGAACACAGAAGATGAGATCAAGCGTGCACGCTGGGCTCGTTCGGAACCAACCGTTCAATCGGCAAAATGGAGTATCGATTTGAAGCGGGACGTATCGTGTTGCCAATTGACTTTCGGAGAAAGCTGGGGCCATACGATGAATGAGCTGATATTACATTTTGGCTGTCGATGAACTCACCGCAGACACCAGTCCATTCATGCGACATCCATTCATCCGGATTAATCTCCTGCCTTAGCCCCAAAAGTGTGCTGAGTTCCGGTATTTTCCAGACATAGCCCCTGAAGTCATCAGACCCTGCTCCATAGAGAATGTCTTCGTTCATGCCGGGCCCACCGAATGCTCCTGACTAGTTACGTCAGAGAAATAGGGAAAACCGGCCGACGAAACCCCACCTTCATGGTGCATGAATTGGAGTACGTTCTTTCTCCGAAATTGACAGGTGACCCGTCGGGGTTATTCTTGCCAGTCAGCACAGCAAGGGGGTGAGGATCCGAAACAGCGTAGATGGTTGGAAACCAATGCTATCCTAGTGCTCGGACTGGAGTCATCTGACCTGCGAGACAAAGACTCACAAGCATCGTCACGGCCAACTTACCTCCTAAAGGAAATGTCAATGCGAATGCATTAGTGAGCGGCGCAATAGGTGCTGACCATCGCGATCAAAAGCAATACTGCTACTTTCGGGATTGCTCAGATAACTCAAAGACCGTTTTGACAGTTTTGTGTTGTACTTTGAAAATGGTTCAGCCGACGGGCGGCGGTAATAGGCGGCCTCGAAACGCTCACATTTTGTACGATCCCTTCGTTGGACCTACTAGATAATGGACCAAACGCCATCCGGGTGTCTCGAAGACATACTTGTCCGTGGGAGTCGCTAGTGGCAAAGATGTGTTCCATGATAGGATGTGTTTGCACGCCTGTAAACTCAGTTGCGTGTTGGACGGTTCCCTGTGCAGACGACAGCCTCCTATCAACACGTGCATCGTGGAGGATGATTTTCCCGTCTTCACTTGAGCCACGGGAACAATCAAAGAATCAGGAGAATGCAAATTCATGAGCTTAAAACGTCATGGGACCTACCTCGCGCTGAGGAATAATTCATCTTGATGAGGATGCGCACTCACACTCCGCACGCTATCCTGTATGCGTCATGGTTGGGTTGATATAACTGATAGAAGCACGCTTTGATAGGAGCCCGCTCACATCATGGCGTCGATAAACGTCCTGAGCGGGACGTGTTCCTAGACCGGAACCAACCGCTAGTCTTGATATGTCAAACCTTAGTATGAGGTTATCTGCGCCGCCGCTAAGAACATTGGGAACTTGATCCTAGGAGCAAAGATGAGTCATTTGCGGACCTTATAAGATGCTGGTTGGTCGCAGAGAAGTCGAGAGATAGCACATTGCCCTACAAGTTGTTATCGCCCTCTATGAGCAGCTCAGTTATCTCCGAGGAGACAGATACTGACTGCGGGCCCTGCGTAGGTTTGGGACGGGCATCGCACATCATCTTGATTAAAGTCCCAAAGTTGGACACGAAAATCTTGGCAGAAAGTGCATGTGTGCAGTGAGCTTATGGGGGTAAGCATCAACGGATTTACCGTCTCCAGCACTAGCCAACCACCTCCCGCCATTCCGAGAAAAGGAAAGACTGTTCACGCAAGATTTGTGCGCCGTCAATTTCCTGCCAGTTTATGATACTTCGGCTGCTGTCACGAAGTCGACAGGCATACCTAGAGAACGGAAAGCCATCGGCACACGTTCTCAACAAGATATCCTTTCTCATTCGTTCGATGCCATTCGAGGTTAGATTGTCCATGTGGATTGAACGCGACCTACAGGGGTGCATATGCATCATGTACGAAGTGGTTCGAGGTCGGAGTTCAAGCTCAAGTATACTGGCAGCGGAGTGTACGTTCCTGGTCGCAGTGAGTTCTGCCAGAATCGTTTGACCCTGAATCTTGTCGCCTGCTCTTGGCAAGGCCAGCTCTCGCGGTCACCGTTCAAAGCGAACCCCATGGCAAAGATACAATCCTGCATTCATACAAGCCTCAAGCTCAAGGCGAACGGAGACTGATGAGTAGATACACGGAATATTAGGACTACATAAAATACGTCCTCAAGATGCCTGATCCTTATATACGTGACGCATCTATGCGAAAGAAACACAGCTGGATATGGACGGTCTAAAAGTGAATTCTATATCAAGGAGAGGTGGTTGAAAGGTCCTTGCACGAGGAATAGACAAAAGTATGAATGGTGGGTAAGGGAACGGACAATTGGATATGATGTATCGACAGAACGATGGAAGGAGCATGAGTCAGACATAAGGTGAAATTGAGCGAGGGTCAGACTGATTGATTGAACATATGCAGGAATTGGTCACCGTGCAGCTCGTGTAGCAGCCTCGAATTCCCGAAAGCCTGGGAGTTCAATTTTGCATGCGTTCTCCTCTTGCATTCCCTCGTCATCCGAACCGCTCATCTCTTTGCCGTAACCTGACGGGTCCTTGAGAGACGTCGACTTGAACTTTAGGGGTGGCAGCGTGATAGGTGGAGAACCTGAACGAGAGACAGGGACCGAAACTGATGAGAAAGTATTCGATTTTATATTCGCGCTTGGTGAACTGTTTAGTTTCACGCCTTTGGTGGATGGCCACGACGTATTGCGGAGAGGTCCTGACGGATTAATAGGGGTCATGCCAAACGCGAGGCGAACCGAATGAGCGAGATGGTGGCCATTGGAAGAAACCGCTCCATTGTTACTGACACCGTGAGAGGGCGAAACGGGGCGCGAACTTGGTGGACTTTGTGTCATTGGCGCAGTCTCAAATATCGAGCGTGCCGGGTATCCACCACCCTGTAGGGGATATGTGAAGCTCCCAGGGCTGCTCCCGCTACTACTGCTGGGCCCACTCGAGAGCTGCGGCGTTGGTAGAGAGTAGATGCTTCGGTCAGCTTGTGCAATAAGCGACAGCTGGCCTGGGTAGGTATGCACATGGGGTAATGTGGCCATCTGTGAAACCTCACCCGAACTCCTCTTACGCGATGCAGGACCGAGCACACCCTTCGAACCAGGCGGACTTCCAACAATGCTAGATCCTCTGGAGCGTTGACGGAGACCGTGTCCCTCTATGGGGCTAACAGGTACATCGGTTTGGCTGTGCCCATGTGTGGGCGGTAGCAATATGGGCGACGGCGCTCGGGAGGGATTCGTCGAATGAAGGTTGAGCGTGCGAAGTGGCCCAAGGAACGGGCTTGCGGAAGGTGTAAACGTGAATTCGGGCTTGATAGCCGACACACCCTGTGGCGAAACCTCAGCAGAAGTGCCGGGAGCTGGGTATGATGCACGGGAACGCGCGAATGGCGCATGTGATGAGTGCTGTGTGGCATGGTGGGGTGGGATGGAATCCGAGTCAGAGCTTAGAGGCGAGGGAGAATCCTCATGAGTAGCGAGGTGGCGGTATACCGGCGGATGAGATGGGTGTAGTGGATGAAGGGGCGTGCCGGGGCCAAGGGTTGTTATTCGGCCATTCGCTGCTTCAGGGATAGCAGCAGAACGCGATGAGTCCGATATCGGACGGGCATCTTGCGCCATCGGCGTCATTTGCCAGGCAGGCCCGCTCATTCTCCTTTTGGCAGGATTGAACTTGTCCGAGGACCTGCCCGTGTCCTCTTCCACTGGCCAATCTCTTGGGTCCATATAGCCAACATCAGCGTTTGCGCCTTTCAGGGACAGGGCGCCGTGAAATGGTGTTGAAACTGGACTCGTGGTGGCACTTTTGCTAGAACGTCCGCGGAAGTAGATAACCTCTGCGCTGCGAGCTTCATATTCGGCGCGACGGAGCGCCTCTGCATGCCGAGCTTCATATTCGGCACGTCTTAGGGCTTCTTCGCGCTCAAGGGTATAAAGTTCATCTATCGCCACGCTAGACAATGTGGAAAATGCGGAAGGATTTGCAAGTGGTAGTTGTGTTTGTGATCGCCGAGGGTGGTGAGACACCTCATATGACCCGAGAGATGTGGGTCGGGCGTATCCCCCCTGTTGGGTTAAAGCGATTAGTAAAATTATGTAAGCTGTGGGGAGCCGACAATGGGGAGTTTGGGAGCTGAGGGTCGCGTAAGAAGAAGCACGAGGGCTGCGTACCTCATCATCGCTGTTTGCTCGACTTCTCGCTTTCTTCTTCACTCTGATGGTCGAGGCTTCTTGAATACGACCATCAGTTCTACTGAAGGAATGAAGACTGATACCAGGTTCGAGGTCATCGGGGATGTTGTTTTCGGACTTGGACTTAGGTTTGCCTTTCGCGGCGTGAGTGGAGACGACGGCAGTGCTGTGGTCGTTGTTATGTATTCGGGAATGTCGTGTGAGTTCGTCTGAGCGGGAGAAACGTTTCTCGCAGGACGGATAGGTGCAGACAAAAGGCTTCTCGCCTGTGTGGGTGCGAATGTGACGAGTCTGAGGAAAAGAGATCGGGGATCAGAGCGCAGTGGAGGCAGATGAAAGGCACAGACCTGGTGTTCGAGTCTGCTGAAAGCGCGACCGCAGAGTGGATAGGGACACTTGTACGGACGTGGGGTAGCCTTATCATGGGTTGTAGGAGGAGGTGCAGCGGACTCCATGGAAATGAGGGCTGGAAAGGTAGCAGAGAAATGGATCGAGGACTGAAGAGGAGAGATATAAGTACACATGAATGGTGGGACCCTGAGGGAGGGGAGGACACACGGTGATGTAAGAGAGGAGGTGAAAGTGCGATATGTTCTAGAGGCGGAGTCTTGCAGATTTATCAAAGGAGAGAGAGCACTCAACCGGTTGTGGAAAGAGAATCGAAGACGAGGAAGACAGGATGTGTGATATTACGGCGTGCTTGTAAATATGAGATAGGAATCTATAGACGTCAAGGGGGAGCGGGGAGTTGTGAAGAAGCAGCAAGGGTTGCGAAGGGATAAAGTCCGGGGTAAGGCCGGACTCAGTTAATTGAGGAGAAGTTCGGGACGATGGGGGCGAAAGGAAAGGGGACAACTTGTGAGAACACGTTGCTTGGGAAGCGGCGACAGAAATGTCGTAAAAGGAACGGCGAAGCTGTGCGCAAGTTCAACGACACCCTCGGGGACCTCCAAAACGTGGATGAGGCGGGTTGACGATACGAACGTGGGGAACTCGAGCGCACTGGTCGCGGGTCGATTTTTCGCGTTGGCTCGGGCTGTGTGTGCACGGGGTCAATTCACGTCGTCAAGGTGGCTAAGCGCGACGGCGGCGGGGGACTGGGCGTCCTCGCTGCTGGGGACGGCGATGGCGATGGTTTCGAGGGGAGACCCGTGCCGCATCACCTGTCTTTTCTTTCTGCATTCTACACGGCTCCGTGCCCGTATCGGTCCGAGATTGGGAATTGCCGAATACAATCCATATGTTACAGCAATAATTAAATAAAATGTTCTTTATTATATAATCACCCTCATTTCCCCAACGGTAAGTAGTACCCCGCATTACCGTAGTGCCTTATCTTCGTCTTATCTAGATTACCCCATGTCAAGACGCTCCGTGGCGTGCGTCGCTTGCGTTTCGTCCGAAAAATCAATGTTGTCATGTGTGTTCCATGCGTACTTAGGGCAGCTAAGGCGCCAACATGTCAATGACGCACACCATACCTCGCCGCACTGGGCTGCTGATTGATTGTACAGGCCATATGTACACGACGATCAACACACGTTTTTTGAGGTTTGCCGATTGACGTGGCTGTCCGAACCTGACTTTCTCTAGCCGACTTTTTTTTTTCACTCACGTTTATCGCCTAAGAGCCAAAGCACGTATGCACCTGAGACAGGTTTCTCTCCAAATCCAGCCAACCCTGGAACATTCGCCAAAGGGACCAACTCGTGACGGGACATGTATGATTTGGACGTTACTGTGTGCACGGCGGATTCGCAGCACACTGATAGAGCCATCTGATACGGTTGATAGGACAGATGGCTTCACCGTCACCCCGAAATGGTCGGTGTTTCACGGCGCTGTGATGGTTGTCCGCCGCGATTCCTGCTTCCGCAGCCTCGATAAACCCCATAGGTAATTCGGCCGCTTCCCCCGTTCAACCAGCCTCATTGCCAGCGCTCATCGCGGTATGCTCGTAAGCTTACCACGCTTGGCAGTCACCACACCGGCGTGCGGAGTCGTCCAACCCGCCCGACTGCCATGACAGCTCTGTTAACCCCGGCCGCCCTTCTCGCGCTGATCTTTGCAGACTACAGCGCCACACACATCATTCCAATAATAGACGAACCGAGACCGGGCGACCAGGAGGAATATTAATTATTGGCAATATTCTGAAGCACGGTCCACGGCGAATTCCGGAACAACAATCAACCCAGCTGTGAGATCGAAATGTACCAAGTGCTGCACACAGGTTTTCCTAGGCTGGAGACGTCCCCGGAATCCCCAGAATTTAGAATGGGCCCCAGCGTCGCTCGTCCCTGCATGTTGTATATTTGAAATATGCGCAAGCGCCAAGTTGCGGTCCAAGTCACGGTACGCTTATCTGCAAGTGCCGGCTTCTCGCTCCACTTCTCTCAGAGGAACGGGCTCATGAGCTAGTATTATTAGCCACGGGCACGGGATTAAAGGCAGTCCGTGCCAGGGGGATGACAACGGTGGATATCGATGACCCCGCAGACACAGCATAGCTGCGTTCCAAATGTCGTGGCAGCGAGATCCGCGGAATGCGTCGAGTGGCAAAATCAAATGTCGAATGGCTCAGAGTCATATGCTTTACTACCTCCGCAGAAGTTTGAAAATTTGACGACTCGGTAATTCGCGACATGCCTTCCATTCCATATACCTCAGTTGAACAAATGCTTGCAGAACAATATGAATGGTATCTTTGTGCGGCTCCGTGTTCGGCATTCACCTCAAGAATGTAGCTAAGCCGCATGTGGTAAAATAACGACGACTCCACACCAGGGATGGGAACAGATGATAAGGAAAGTTAACAAAGAATACACCACCTTGGGAAGGAGGGAGCGCCGAGGAAATTGGTAGATCGTAGGCAATGCGATAACTCAGAGACCGTACCTCAATCACCATGATCACCCCCATCACCCCATTCTCGCCCTCTCTGCATTTCGGGTCCAGCCACGCACATCACCTTGCTCCGGTATTACTGGCTATCATTCACTACGACACGGGCAGCGATGGCCGCCCCCAGCCTTGTCCATGGCGATTGGAAAGTGGGGAATGCGCCTGCGGGGTATTTATAGGCATCCGATGAGCGAAACGGTTGGGTGTGTGAACAACGAAATAGCTAGCACCCAAGGTGGTACGTGACGCGCGTTCAGTGGGACCTGCTGTCGTTGGTTGGGACGAATGGAAGGGATCACATCTACCCTGAACATGGAACAAGGGATCAACCATCCGTTCACCGCGCATGTGCAGCCGATGATCAATCTTCTACCGCGCGCGGACGCAACGTTGCAGTTCTCTTGCGAACAAACCCCACTGGCTTGAACTCAAAGCAGTGGGCGATTGTTTAGTACAGATGCTCTTCGAAGGTGGCTTCCCGAGTTTCAAAGTTAAGGTTCGGTGGTTTGTTTTCCTCCACTGTTCTCAGAATGAGTCAGCCCTCGTCTTCCCAGCTTATCTCCCAGCTGAGTCTGGATCTCATCCATAAAACGGAAACGGTTTGGAATTCGGAAATGAGTGTTTGGGACTTTACGTGTTTTTATTCCAAATATCCTCAGCGTACTTCCTGCTAGAATATTGGTGAACGTAGGATGAGCTGCGAAGCAAGCGATGAGATCAAGGGCGGGAAGTCGATGTACAAGTCGATGCACAGCGAATGACATTACAACAAATACCGAAATAATATAGTTCGAGTGACTAGCAAGGTGCGTAGAACTAGGAATCAACGCGAGTGCTGATACCGGCACTTGTTGCGTCGGACGAATTCACCGTCGCCTTGTTCGTGTTGTCTGGAATTTTGATGTCTCCCTACGCAAACGTCTGTGGACCATCAAGTTCAGCAGACAGGGGGATCGCAGACATGTTTCGTGAAGAGTGGTAACGCACCTGCTAGCTCTTTCCTTCTCAATCTCCCTCCTTTCAACTTCCTCCGCGCTCAGCACCTCAAATCGCGTCCTGAACTCCTCGGCTTCTGACCATTCCCTCCACACACTTTTCAGGGTTTTCGGACCCCTTCCATCTTTGGGAGTTCGTCCCCAGCCTCCAAGACCAAGACCCGTCTTGTCTTTCATCACCATAACACCGCCACCCGCAGAAGTGCCTGCTCCCACTGTAGGCCCTTCTGTCGTGGAGGATGCTGGCTCGCGTTCTCCAGCTATGACACCCCATTCGATGGCATCTTTTTTATGTTTCATGAGCTCCTCGTGTATTGCATGTGCAATGAGTGGGACCGCTTCTCCAGATAGCCCAAGCTCAGCGCAGAGTTGTTGAGAAAACGCCTCTGGTGTTAGGGGGGAGAGAAGATCCCATTCAATGTGGTCGAGTAGGTGGTAGGTGGCTATCTGTACGTCAAGCTATGTGTGTGATACACGAATGGGGCTTAGTCAGTGATCCTTACATTGTGCGCACGTTGGATTAGGGTCAAACGCAGTGGGAAGATGGAATAAAGCGAGGAAGATGGAAGGTATGACGACTCACGCTGAGTATGACTCTGCATTCGGGAATCTCTTCGACACTTTCACCATCCCTATCCGTGTGCCTGTGAATATAATCGTCCACGCCTAGATCCAACGAAGCAACACCCTCGTGCTCTTCGAGCTGTGCCCTAATTTGATTAGCGACAGTCTCGGCCCAAGGCACGATCGGTAAATCAAGGTCCATGCAAAAGATCTTTGCGAATGTTTCGGGTTTGATCAGTGTTTCGTAGAGATTCCAGACGAAACAGTCACGAATTCTATGCGTCTCGGTCTCGAACTCCACACGGATGGGAACGAGGGATGTGCGTTTCACAGAATGAGTTTCGAGGGCGTCTGTGGATCTGTGCATTCCGTCACATTAAAATCGATAACCGATGTGCCACAGAAATGGACGTTGCGACATCATAGTTTCCATTGAAGAGAATATACGGGAGAAGACTCACGGATATTCATGTGCAGTGGGGCCAACGGGCTTGGGTTTAATAAATCGGGATGGGGGGATCAGGCCCAGATAGCTCTGTTCCAGCTCCGTCCTTTCTGTTTGTACTGGTTTCTGCTGCTGCTGTGATTGCAGTTGCAGTGGTTGAGGCTGAGGTGTCGAAAGCCCGCTCCCAGAATGGAAGACCAACATTCCACTGCCCATGCGTGATCTGGACTGTCGTAAGGCTGTCCGAGTGCCTCCACTTGCAACGAATTCCGAGTCGTCCGAGTCGATGGCACCGGCATCGGGGAACTCATCCCCTGATCCTGGTTCGGCGTAGTTGACCATGCCTCCGCGACGAGTGGACGTGCGTGCCGTGGTAGAGGAAACATTCAGGATAGGTTGCATTAGGAGAGATGTACCTGTGCGGAGACGGGAAGGGTAGGTAGAATGCAGCGCTTGTGTGGTCACTGGGAGGGGGTGCGGGGGTGGATTAGGTGGGGGTGGGGGTGGGGCGGGTGCCGCGGGCACTGACGGTGGGGGTGGCGGCTGGTACGCCGCGGGAATGTAGGCTGTTGGAGCGGGTGTCACGGGTGTGGCTTTAGCAGCGCGAGGGCGGGAACGCGTCCCGGTCTTAGGTGTTGTAGTTGTCGTCGACCATGTGTGGACATTTTTGAGGTAAGCTGAGGGAGTGTCAGGACCGCCAGGATGGGCATTTGGAGATGAACTGACCCTTGGATGGAGCAGCCTGCGCACCCGTTGCGACGTATGGCTGGAATTGGCTCGTTGCGGCATTGGACAACTGGGTGATTGTCTGCCTGAGTTGGGCGTCGGTGAGACTGGTCATGTTCGTCGTCGGGTACGACGTCGACGCTTGTGGTGGTGTGTCGGCCATCACTGAGAGCAGCCTCGGTAGCGGTCAAGCGAACGTATCGAGAGCGAAAGGCGCGTATTACGTAATCAACCACCCCGCCCTGAACGCGTGCTCGTTCCAAGTGGAGACACTTTGCTTCGCATTGTTCAACGTCGTCGTCGACGAGCTCGAGTTAATGTATTATGCTGTCGACACTCCTCAAGAAACAAACGGCCTCTTTCACTCCTCTCGCACGAGCGTGCTCGAGAC
>QFEM01003339.1:0-11365 GCA_003316205.1 Boletus bicolor
ATTAGGAGTTATTGGGGAATAACACATTTAGTGAAAAATGACCAAACATGCGGACAGTTTTTTGAGCTACTGTATGTCTCATGTCTGCCCTAAAGCAGTCCAGTATATATATAGTTAGTTGATTACCTTGATGTAGCCTAGTTTTGGAATTCTAGTCTTTTACTCTTGAACTCGTGGTTAAGCCCACATCTTGCTCGCTATAGTACTTGGCCAGTTCTGCCTTGTACTCACGTTGCTCTGTTTGTGTTGTCTGTAGATTGATCATTAGGTGCATTGCCTAGTGGTTAGTCAAGGGTCTAACACTAGAATGTCTTCTACATGGCCGAAATCACCATGTGAAATCGCCTTGGTGAGTTCAAGAATGTACAGGAGGTCCCATGTGAGCACGCAAATGTTGTGCTGTGCAGTATCCTCATGGGGCTCTGGGTGAGGTCCGCTTGAGGTCTTGCTCTTGTCTTTTCGTTTGGATTGTGGATTCTCATGCGGTATCAAGGCATGAGATTGAATGATCTTGTCAACAATTCGAACGAGGTTGTCTGCAGAAAGATGCGAAGAGGCAAACACCGTCAATGATGGACACCCAGACTTGACCCTCCATGCATTAAGAATGATGTCATTAAGGATCTGGAAAAGTGTCAAAATTAGTGTATGGTAATCGGGATGCTCGCCACTGAGTCATGTGTGATCAAAAACTGAGAAAAAATACACAAGGGTTCCGATCTGATGGACAGAGCCACAATGTACATGGAGAAGCGTCCAGATAAGATTCATGGAGAGGTGAAAGAGACTGAAGCCGAGCTGGAGAAATTGAAGCCGGGTAAAGGGATTGATGTCCTTGATTCGCATAGCCTTGGCACCTCGAATACGAGCATTTGTTGATTAATTGTTGATACTTGGGACTGCTCGATCGAAGAGGTGGTCCGGATTGATCTTGAGTTGATTGATATAGACATTGTTTACAACAGCGATGTTCCCAGAGATTGAACTTTCGTCTATCGTTGAAGTACGCAGTGGATATTGCTTCATGTGATGACCAGAGGGCATTTTGCGACGATCCAGATGCTTAAGACGTGAGTCTTTGAGATGAGGAAATCCTTCAAACAGCTTTGAAAATTCAAGTAGAATATTGATGATATGGATGCGAATTTGAGAATGGATGGCCTTGCGTTGGTCAGAAGTAGGTCAGACATCATGAGTGAAGGCCAGATCAATTGACTTCTGAGCCCGGGTTAGCATAGGTGACAAGCGGACGTCAGTTGGATCAACATCGAGCTCGTATACGACTGTGAATGTCCCTGACTGCACTTTCGCAGGAGCTGAGTCCCTCTGCTCAACGAAAATTGACATCTTGATGTTGATATTGTCCCAGCAAAGGACATGGGGACCACGGGCAATATGAGCAGCGCGGGAAAGACTTCCACTTGCAAGTTGATTGAGCAATATTGAGAGTGACGAAAACGAGATGCAAAGACCGCATTTGTGTAATGCTTTGATCGTCTGATGTGAAGCTCCATTTGTCCAGAGAAACAGCGTGAACGGCATTGCAAAGTAAAGTGCATGTTGCGATCGCTCCTTAGCAAGCTGGGCTACAATAATGTTGCATGCCTTGGCAAATACACAGTAATACAACTCTGATGTGTAGAGGAACAAATATACATACTGTGATACACAATTTGATACTATTTTTCTCCTTTCCACATTTTGTCTCCATCGCAGCCCAAAGAAGATGTCCAAGCATCGGAGCCTTGTCTTGAACAAATTCACCAATGAATCTATCAATATCCCACTCAAGAAGATGATCGGGGGTAGTGTTGCTGATCGACTAACTGAGGATGGTTTTGATCTCTTCCATTTCTCTGGAAATCCTGTCGGAGACGATCTCAATAGCATGGCCAGCCATCCAGGACACAAATGTAGAATGGCTTCGACTGTCCTCGAACAGATAATCAAAAAGACCTGTGAGCTTTCCCAATCGATTAGATAAGAAGTGATCTTGATAGATCCTGAGGTCCAGAGCTTTTGATCACAGAACATGAAGGAGGAAATCAAGGATCGACATTCAGCTTTCGCGAAGGAGTGTCAGGATGGTTTTGAGTCGCTCACCACGCCCAGATGGTGTACCAGCCAGAAATTCGTCATCATCGGATTGCATGATGGTGTAGAGTTCTAATCCGTCAGACTTAACACGATCGCTTATCTAAACGATAACCACTTATACGACGGGTAGGTTCGGCCCGGCTTGTCTGACAACCCAAATAAGTACATGAAGGTCACGTTCTCGAGCGAACCTGCTCAGCCCCCTTGCGCCACAGCCAAATATACCAGTCCGTCTATCGACGGAATGCTTCGCCTCAGCATTTCCTCTTTTAGACGGCTGGTCACCAGTCTATGTCGTTGCGGTGGTAGACTCGGGTCATCTGCGTTGTGACCGGATCCCATTTGATTGGGCTTGGTATTTGTCCCAACGGCAGATGGATGAACTGGGTCGGTGGACATTGTGAGTGGGAGTGAAATGGACCCCCCTGCTTTATATCACGTCCGGTAGGGGTATGACGCAATGGTGCTCACTTGAATGACGTACTCAGGATTTCGAAGCCATTACACAATCGGTCCGAGGCAGATTTGAAGGCATAGCAAGAGGAACTAGCGAATATATGAAATCAAACTCTGAACATCAGTGATCAGCTTTATTGGACATCCTGAAGACCCCGTACTCCCTCACAACCTATACCCCGAGGAGTCGAATGTAATCGGCTTTTACATTCAGAAAATATTTAGATGAAAGGGTGCCGGACCGCCAGACGCCCATGATAGTACTGGATGGGATGGTGATAATTGTAAGACCTGACCATAATATCTACCAGGACATAAAACGAGGTATTAAGAAATTGCAAGTAGATAAACACACAAAAGTAACCAACACGACAAGCTTCAAGACAAGCGGGGCTATGGGGTCAATCAAATTATATTGCCTGCTTCATTCGATGATTGGATTACCAGACCCTGAGCTATCTGTACCACTCGCAGGAAACCGGAAGCCCATGTTGTCGAGCCCAGAAGTAGCCCGGCCGCGAGTTACCCAAGATCATATTGAACAAGGCAGAAGCATGATTAATACCCAAGACGTTAGTACTCGGCCGACTAGTCTCGAGTAAATGGGGTTGAAACCCCACAAGACAAACAGGAAGTCATTATGAAGTCAAGTACCATAGACAGTGAGTAAACCTGAGATTAAGGTATGAAAGCAAACACTATCGCGACTGGGCACCGTCAAAGAAAGTTTTGCCAGCGGAAGTATTGAGCGGTGACGCCTGAAGTTGCGTCGGTACGAGGCGCCTAATTGCCATCAACAAAACCAGGCACAATCGTTCCTGACGACTCCTCGCGGGCAACTGCGTGCAAAGCACCAGTAGCAGTGTCAATGACTTGGCTAGGGAGATCACGACTAGTCTTTCCATTGAGCTTCGCAATACATCCATCATTGGACGTCGAGACAGTAAAGCCACTCGTGCAAGTATGGACGAAACACTTGCTGTCCTTGCAGGAAACCTCGTCCACACCAGGAATGTTATGGCAGTTGACCCCGTCTGTGGAAGGACTGCCAAAAGGAGAGGCCTTGACGCAGCCACCGCCTGGTGGAGGTATGGTCAGAGGTGTAGTAGTTGGAGATGGAGATTGAAATACATACACGTGAACGAGTCAGACGTGACATCGGTGCGCTTGAATGCTTGACCCCGGGTTGCGTCGGGCACGCCACACATTGTGAGGTCCTTGCCGCGCTTGGGTTCATTTTGCCGGCGCGAAGGGGGTAGCGTCATTGTACAGTCCATGTGGAAATGACCACATTTTCCATCGCACTCCATCAAGTGCGGAGGACAGATGCACGAAGAAGGATGGTTCGCGGGCATCGCCAAGAAGCCATCCGTGCATACAAAGTCGCACTCACTACTACCAGTGACCGCGGGCTTGGCGTGCGGCGGGTAGGCGCACTGCACGCCCGCTTCCTTGATCTGTAAAAGCACAGGTAAACATCCGGCGTATTGTATGAATACACAAGTAAATTTACCATGTCGGTTACGGTAGATTCGACCTTGCCGACACCAACAACCTTGGCGGCAGCTTCTGTGACGTTATAGTGACCAACGAACATGTTTACCTGCGAGATGCAGAGGCCAACATGGATATGGCCGGGAATATATGGCTTGCCTAGATCAGGTTAGAACTCAGTATTGTAGAAGGGGGAGGGAAGATAACTCACCGTCAAGCAAAACATCGGAGAACACAAGGTCTGCGTCGAGATTTGCACAGGTATCTGTAGCGGGGCCACGTTTGAGTGGTGAACGAGCGAGTGTGGTCGCAGCTAAGAGCAAAGGAACGGCAAGGACGGCTGGTCTCATAACTGTAAGGAACGTAGAGTAGTGTAAAGAAGGAAGGAAGGAAAGTTGAGTGCAACTCAAACTGACGAGTGAAGCGAACCCTCTCAGCTTTTATACTAGCGGGCTATATGCTCCATGAATCGGTTAATAACTTTCACCCATATCACATCATGTTCTTGCGGTAATTTGAATGAACCACATGGTTACAATGACGTTGATTTTCGCGATTGACGACATGGCTCCGGTTGAAGTTCAGTATGTACTAGCCATTTCTCTGTAGGCAAAGAATCCAAGGAATAGAGTAAATTTGAAGCCAGGAAGGGCATGTTTTACCTAGTATAGGTGAAAGTTCAGGTAAATTTTCCACTAAAGAACGTATTTTACTTAATATTCGTTGGATTAAAAGGCTATTTAATTGATTGGTGCGCTACAACTTTTCATACATACTGCCAGCGGCGAGCAGTTAGGACGCATATTTTCACGTTTATAAGTACACGGTACAAGGAAAACCCAAGATCTGCGGTTGAATCTGATGTACACAAACATATCCATATAAATGCCAACCAACGAAACTAAACGGAATATCTGAATAGAGGACTATCGTCCCCCATGTTTTGAAACTCGCCCTGGCGATCTTCAGTAATCCCATTCTCGCGACACAACTTCTTTTTCTGCTTGTTGAGTCTGTTATAATTCCACATTGCAAATGTAGACAGGAGAAAACTGGTCGTTCGAGTATGTTAGCAAACAAATAACGGTGGACGGTAGATAGATGCGTACGAGAGGCTCAGCCAACCCATGATTGTCTCATGGCCAACGTGGAATCGTGGAGGATCAAGGTAAATAAAGGACGAACACACTCTATTACCGTTCCGTCAGAGTTAAATTCATGCTGGACGGGAAGGTATGACTTACCCTCCTAGATTTGCTAATCCAACGGACACGGCAATGACGACGCCACGCTTCATTTCTCCTCCGGCGTTTGAGCCAGCCCATGCGAGCACAACAGCAATGGGCGGGAATACACCGACTGCAGCAAGGACAGCGCCGACATACGAAGCACCAGGGCTCGTCTGGGTATCTAGGACAATGTACCCGATGAAAGCGACAAATGTCCCAGCGATTACGTATGGCCCACGGAGTTTGCGAATGTCAGAGTAGATCCCAACAATAATGGTGCATGCACAGCCCGCAACAAAGGGAGGGACGGAAAGCAGCTGGGCATGAGCAGCGGAGAAACCGAGCTCGTTGATGATCGTAGGAGTAAAAAGAGCGATCGCATAAGCGGGGACGACCAAACTACCAGTCCATGCAAACATCAGAGTAGTTGTGCAACGAGAGTTAGGTCGAATTCCTTACCCAATGAGTATACCGCTTTGAACGTAAGTTTTATAGTCCTTGAGGGCTTGTAAGACAAACTCGAGGTTGTAGTGTGTCGCAAGATATTGCGAGTCGTTCTTCAACAACCCGACGATATTGCGTCTTTCGGTCTCATTCAAGAACGACGCTGTCTCTGGGTACTAAACATGGGGCGATAAGCATATGTACGGGACCAACTAGACATTGGCACGCACATCATGCATGAAGAAGAATGCTCCGAAAGCTACAATCATCGTAACTGTAGAGATGTAAGTTCGATCACTCCCACCTCGCGTTCAACTAGAGATTCACCCAGTCCTTCCAGGCAGAACTAACACCTCGAGTAAGTATATTGTGCCACATAATTTGTTCAAGGTTGCTTACGATCCATTGCCAGCCGTGAAGGCCACCGATCCTACCAGACGGAAATAAGCTCGGCAGTTGAAAAAAAATATTTTTGAAAGCACCACGTACCCATCCATTTTTTCGATAGCGTAGCTTTTAGCGCGTGAGTGACATGCTGCGAGGGGGTAAGGCAGAGCGCTCACGCAAGAATGCCACCAAAAGCACCCGCGACGGTGGCGGCAGAGAAGAATATGGCAATGCGCAGTGCCCGATTTTCACGCGGATACCACATTGAAAGGTAATAGTTCACGCCGGGAAACAATCCAGCCTCTGTGAGACCGAGGAAAACTCGCACGCTACACGGCCAACGTCAGTGAGGTGGACAACAAATCCTGCCAATCCTTACGCAAGAAGCCCTTGATAAGTGTTTACAAGGCACATAAGTGTCATGACTAGGCCCCATGCGACCATGATTGTAGGTACTACATTAGCAAATCCAGTCAGAGGGGGAAAGTTACATGAGAAGGATGACTGTTATACTCCATCTAGATGGTCGAATGAGCTTAAGGATGATGTTTCTGTGGGAAGGTTATTTCGTAGAGTGAAAATATGCTGCTCCGACTTACGACGGAACTTCAGCAAGAGCATACAGAACCTGAGAAATCGTTGGCCATGCTTCAAAAATGCAAGGAGAGAATTCCGCACGAAGAAGACAGCAACAGCAGTGTTAAACTCGAGTCCGACGAGGTTCATGTCAGTCGACATACCCGCAACTTTAGCATTGCCTAAGAGATGGCATAAGGCCAGTGGCCTGACGTAAAGATGTAGGACAATACTTGCCAATATTTCCACGATCTCTGGAGCGCAAACCACCGGTCAGACCTCAGGCGGGCTAGATGTTCACCATGACTCACAAGAACGAAAGAAGGTATAGCAAAGTAACTAGAGGCAGGAGGTGCCAGTCTATTTTTCGCAGTAGCCTGGCGCGTTCTGCAGGGCTGAGATCCACGACATCTCTGGCCCCATTGACGATGATGGTGACATCCTTTTCATTCTTGACAGCGTCCGTATGTAAATTGCCATCGATCGATGGAGGCATATCCGTCCGCGACATCGAAAATGCAAGTAGGGTGAAGGGTAGAAGAAAGCCTGGCGCAGATCACCGGCCCTTACTTATACCCTTGCCAGCTGTCTTGCTTGATGATGATGAAACGTTACTGGACATATCCCCTTCAAGCTTCACTGCGGCGATTGAATGGCTGTTTCAGGTAGCAGCGTAACAAGTCAGAGAACAATTCCATAGTGACGTGTTTCGATCTGTACGTGGTATGGGGAACACACTATGATCAGAAATAAGTAACTCACCATCTTAACACAATATTTGGATGTGGACGATCTCGGATGCAAAAACGTGACTTCGGAAAAGTGCGGAATTGGACTGTGGCAACTCCGCGTTAGCCCGAGCCGACCTCAGTGCCAGGGTCGACATATAAATGGCAAGTATCGCCCCTCGTTTCACCAGTCATGAAAGTCAACGTGAGTGCTGAAGAATGGAAGCTCCTCGATTCCGCCCTATTGCGAGGTACGCTGGAGGGTGCGGTCGCCAGTGCCGCCGTCGCCATACCCGGTTTCTATTACCTTCATCGCAGATCGGCATGGTACCGCTCCCTACCCTTTCCTCTCCGAGTCGCGGGCGCCGTGATGGTCGTCGTCCCAGTCACATCCATTCAAGCAGAGCGACGTAGCTTGGAATTCGAACGAAAACGATGGTACGCCGGCATGCGCGTTTTTTGTTCCGTGTCCCCGAGCCGCTGACCCGATCGCGGTGGATATGTCAGGTCGGATTCCGGAAAACTAGGACTGGATCGTGCCGCGGAGGAAGAAGAAGCCCGGTTCAACGCACTTTCCACTACTGACAAGGCCTTTGACTGGGCTTCAAGGCATCAGTACACCATCATTCTTGGGAGCTGGGCACTTTCCATGGCCGCAGCTGGTGCCATCGTGGCAAAGGACAAGTGAGCGGTCCCCCCTGCACTTTGTCGATCCCGATCGGGCTTACTCTTCCCGACATAGATATCTGACTTTACCCCAGAAGGTGGCACAAGCCATGATATATATATCTTTACATGCTAAAAAGTCTTCCAGGCCGTGCAAGCTCGTATGTGGGCACAAGGCCTCACTATCGGGGTCCTCATCGTCGCGGGTGCCCTCACGCACAGAAACCGCCAAGAAGCAGCTGCAAGTGGCATGCGACGTGTGAGAGCGACGTGTTTAGTGTTTTGCCTCACTCTGACGATAGGTACCTAGTCTCCCGCCGATCACTCGTGGCAGATCTTCGTACGTGACGGATCGTCTACTGCCCGTCTGCACATGACTGATAGGCTTACAATCGCAGCTTAACGAGCAACAGCATGAGGAAGAAACTAGGAAAGTTACACTGAATGTAGCGTAGAACAACATCGGTCTGATTAGGTACAACTAGATTATTCCGTGGTAGCCGCACTGGCGTAGTAAGTTAGGCCACCAATAGTCCACGTAGTGTTGTGGTACGATGGTTGTTTCTTGGATTCAAAATGCTTGTCCATGTGTTGCAAGGCTGAATCTCCTCTTGACGAATTAACGCAGAGAGGACAATGCAGTATACTTGCCAAGGCCTACTGTTGACCCCGCCGATGGGCCTCGGCTTCACGGACGACGTTTTCGTCTTCGCCAACGAGAGGATCTGAGATGATTGGATACATTGGACCTTCTCGTTCAAGCTCAGCGTCGACGACGACAGGTACCATAGTTGGTGCATCATCATCACCATCTTCATCTTCATCTTCATCTTCATCGCCATCCCCTCCCTTATTTTTCGTGCCCGGAGAGTGGATAAATGTACTTCGGCCCAACGTTACCCACCAGTCTTGCACGACCTCGAGAGCGTTGTAACCGTAAATTTGGACGAACCCCAAATAAGTATTGTGTAGGAAATCGTCGTCCATCGCGTCGCATAGATGAAGAGCGCGTTGATTTCGTAGGCGTTCGTCACGCGTCCGTTGGCCCAGTCCATGAGGGAGAGTGACGACTTCCCGTTTGCGCCGTACATATCTTTGGACAGCGGCACAACGTGGTTGTCGAAGGTCTTCAAACTCACTGAGAAGGATCGACGTTTGGAATTTCGTTGCGGGAAGTGAGAAAAGCATTGAGAGTGTCATGGCGTCTTCGATACATGTGGAAGTATTGTGCGAACCGGATGGCTTCGGGGATGAAAGCTCGTCGATTCGGATTCTGAAAGAGCTGGTGACGCTCAACTCACTATGATTGGGTGTGCGGCTTCTCCAACTATAACAACTTTTCCACTTTCATGCACCCAACTGCGGAATGGCTCGTAGTGGGTGAACACGACCTTCCTGAGCTGATCCGAAAGTCCGACGAGTCTCTGAGCGCTAAAAATAAGAACGTCTTGGGGGTCATCAACTCTCAATACGGACGGGTGCCTACCGAGGTTCAAACAAGTCCATCCTCAGCGACTCGGGGCTCATTGGGAACTCTTCCCATACATCCTCCTTATTTATCGTAATGATCATCACCAGGGCATAGTCACGATTTGGTCCGGGTCCCTTTCCAACGACATTCTAGATTAGAAGGGCAGCGACGGAATAGAGCCTCACAGTGAGTACGCCGTGCATCGAACAGCCGTCCCCAAACCATACGGTCCACTGCAGATACATGTCAATTCAATGTCAATTGATACGTCTGTCACCGAGCGAAGATGGACGGACACTCTTTCCATCCATTAACGCTGCTAGTTCCTCATCTTGCCTGGCCACGTCGGCAGGGATGGCAAGACTGGGCACAGAACATTATCAGGGGCCTGAAAAATTCTGGAGCGTCAGCGCTTCAGCACTCACGAAACGGTAAACCGATTATCGCAATCCGGCGGTGGGGCAGAAGATCCAAGTATCACGGGACGCACAACGCTTTCGGTGCCGTCAGCTCCCACGATGATATCAGCCGTCAAGTGTAGACCATCTTCACAGGTCACCAATCCTGCCCATGGATCTACTGAAAGGACCTTGGAGTTAAAGCGAAGATCAACGCCAGCGTCCTTCGCAAGGTCGTAGAATATGGTGAACAGCTCTCCGTACTAAGAATAAGAGGGTGAGTGCTACCTTGTTGAATCGACCAGGGCTTGGAACGAACCTGGACACAGGTAAGGCCAGCGGGAAGGGTTTCCATCACCTTGCCGTTTACAGTGACGAGTCCCAGTTCTTCTCCCGTTTTCCCTGACATAAAATGCATCTCAGATTTACTATTGTGAATTGGGGAGGCGACCGTGACACACCCTCAAGCAAGGTTATCTGCATGATCGGGGTTGATATTCTAGAGAGCTGGTCACCAATACCCCACTCATCAAGGATTTGCGTCATGGTCGGGGTAGAGCGAACACCCTCTCGACACTACCAACCCAATGAGCGTCAGTGCGACGTTCATTCTGCCCATGAAACGCGACGGCGAATACCTTGGATAACACGTCTGCGTGATTTTGTTCGAGAACGGTGACCCGATGACCCACTTTCTGCAGAGACCATGCGGTTGCAAGACCCGTTATACCGCCCCCGACGACGATAAAGTCGAGCATATCCTCCGTCCTTGGAGGAACGCCAGCAAAACCGATATGCATGACCGAACGAGTGTTCGTACCAGAGTGTTCCCTCGCATGACTATATATGTTGGAGTACGGCGACCGTCCATTAGTACAAACACGAGCAGACCAAGCTCGGCCTCACCGGCATGGACAAGAGCAAGGCTTATATCTGAGACATATGTATATTCGTAGTATATAGGTCGAGGTAGTACAAGGGGATTACTCAATCAGAAGTCTTGTCCCCAGCCCTCACAAAGGGCTCAGTCGTTTGGGTTCTAAGTCATCCTTGCGCACTCGTCGTTCTACGACAATATATTTACTCGGTGGCCAACCCCTGTCCTGCCACAAGAAATGCGTATGACGTCTTTTCAGACGAAAAAAAAGGGGACTTTTCACTCGATGCAGAAAATCAAAATATTGGACAAAGCGGAAACATTAGGCTGATTCTACTGCAGTGATGAACGGAAAGGGAGTGACTCCCTCCGTCCCCCCGCGCAAGCGACCGTAGTAGGGCTGTTGGCATCCTATGACACGCAGAGTCCTCGGACCTAGTACAGCATCCGCCGACGATTGGTTTGTCTCGATCACTATTATATAATCCTCCTCATATGTTCGTAGTGTCGGCCAATGAATTGATCTATGCGTAAGTTTCTAG
>QFEM01003376.1:0-12860 GCA_003316205.1 Boletus bicolor
CTAACTCCGGAGTGGGTCATACGTCTATATGGTCCCTTCGGAGGACCGGACCACCGGAACTCCTTCCAGAGTAAGTAGTATTTTATCAACAATGTCGGTATACTTGCGTGGATTTGAGACGGAGCCCTCGGACCGCCAAAAGATTCTGATCACCCTCTCGTATATGATGGGTGATAACACCGCTGGCCGCTATGTGGACCTCATGGTCACTAGGAGGAGTGACGAAACCATGGGGTTCAGCTACTTCATAGACAACTTTAAGTGCGCCTTCCAGCCAGCGGGACTGCGACGGCGCGCTCAGACCAAGCTGTTTGCCCTTAAGCAAGGCAACGACTCAGTGGAGGACTACTTCACCAAGATGCACCAATTGGTGATGGAGGCGGAGTACGACGAGAAGCACAACGCGCGGACTCTCGTCGACCTCATCCGCCGCAATGCACACCAAACCTTGGTAAACCATGCCGAGGACAACGACCACTTGCTGGTCGAAAGCGTTCACGTCTGGCAGTGGGAACGGGCACTGCAGAAAACTGAAGAGATCCTCCGCGAGAGGGCCGAGCAAGCACAGGCTGTTTGACCGGCAGCCCCCAACCCTTCGTGATGGATCCCGAGGAACCCTCAGTCCTGTCCCAATTACATGCCACCAGCCGGCCCACCACCTCAACCTGCTGCCGCAAATGCCCCTCACCCTAACACCCCTGGTGTCTTCCCCGGCCGCGGAGCTCCTATGGAGCTCGATAAGGCACGTGCCGTGGGGATTTGCCGAAGGTGCAGGAAGCCGTGGCCATGTGTGAATCACCCCCTCCGTCCTCGTAGTCCCAGGGCAGCATGCGCCATCCAATGGGGTGGTCAGATGATTTCTCCTGAGCAGTTTGCTCAATTACGCGTTTTGATGAACCAAGCAGAGACTCTGGAGCAGGTTCAGGAGGAACCAAAGGAGGCGAAGGATCAATCGGATTTAGATTTGGACTCGCATTTTCAAGTTGTACAGTAGATACCAGCCATTCTACTGTACCTGTAACTAAGTCATTGCCTTCTATGAATCATTATCAAATTCTTTCACGCAATGATGAGGCTGAAAATCGTAAGACGCAAGTAAACCTCCCAATCCCAACACTAGATGTGGTAAGAGCAAAAAAGGAAATACCACTTCCCGTGCGAGGATCCCCAGGTGCAGCCGGGTATGATCTGTACGCTGCAGAAGACACGGTAGTTCCTGCTCACGGACACACCCTAATTTCAACCGGGCTGTCTATGAAAATACCACCGGACCACTATGGCCGAATTGCCCCGAGAAGCGGGTTAGCTGTAAAAAAGAAGCTAACCACAAGTGCTGGTGTAATCGACAGCGACTATCAAGAAGAAGTTAAAATCCTCCTGTTCAACTTGTCAGGAGAAGAGTTCATGGCGAAAGCTGGCGAGCGAGTAGCGCAGCTGATCCTCGAAAAGATCTCGATGCCACCAGTAAGAGAGGTGAAGTCCCTCGATGAGACTAAATGAGCAGACAAAGGGTTCGGAAGCACCGGAACCTCTTCAATAGGCGGTCTGAAGGAGATGTGATCTTCTCCCGCCAAGAACTGAAGAAGTTGGAGCTCCGACCACTACTGGATGAACACGGTCGACCCCTGGACCATCCGCTGGATGAAGGTACAGGCAGAAAACCCAGATACCGCAAGAAATATTGGGCACCTGAGATCCTTCGTTCACGAATCCAGGAAAGCCGAAGTTACCCCCAATCTACTCATGGATCTAAAACAGATGAGCGACTCCGATGCACACTGAATCTTGAGGGATCTGCAAAGACCCCCCAAGTATAAGAAGGCATCGGTCAGGAAGGAGAGAAACTCCCTCGAGGTACCTGCGACCCTGCGGATGTCCGACGGCACCAGCGCAGAAGTAAAGGCGCTAATAGACTCAGGCTGCACCGGATCTTCGATCCACGAGAAGTTTGTGGCTGAGAAGGGGATAGTAACTTATGCCCTCCCTCGCCCAATGTCAGTCTATAACGCCGACGGATCGTTAAACACCTCGGGCAAGATTGAGATGTTCGTCATCGTTGAGATGCAGATCAAGGATCACAAGGAGCAAATCGCCCTTGCAGTCACAAACCTTGGTCCCAACACCATCTTCCTAGGCTACGACTGGTTAAAAGCCCACAACCCTAGCATTGATTGGAAAACTGGACGAATGTCCTTCCAATGCAAGGAAGATCATATGCCACAATTAGAAAGCTGCGACGACGATGATGAGGAGGATGACGACTTTGTTCCACATAATGGAGATCGTTTGTTCAAGCTCGACACGGAGAGTTACCTCCAAAACATGGTGACGAATATAGCCGCAAGGGACTTCACTACGAAAAAGAAGAAAACCTTTGAGGAAGCCACCCTGAAGTACATCCACGATTACGCTGACGTCTTCGCGAAAGAGAGCTTCGACGAACTACCTCCGAGACGCCCCTGGGATCACGCTATCGAACTCCTTCTGGGAGACCACACGGTAGACTGTAAGGTTTACCCCTTGAACCCAGGCAAGCAAGAAGAGCTAGATAAATTCCTCAAAGAAAATCTAAAGTCTGGCCGTATCCGACTGTCCAAGTCCCCATTTGCCTCCGCGTTCTTCTTCATCAAGAAGAAGGATGGCCGCCTCCGCCCTGTGCAAGATTACCGGAAGCTTAACGAAGTCACCCGACGCAACCGGTACCCACTACCCTTAATCGCCGAATTGGTAGACAAGCTCAAGTCTGCCAAGTACTACACCAAGTTCAACGTGCGATGGGGATACAACAATGTACAGATGGCCGAAGGAGACGAGTGGAAGGCCACCTTCTGAACAAACCGAGGCCTCTTTGAGTCCCTCATGATGTTCTTTGGGTTGTGCAACTCCCCGGCCACCTTCCAGACGATGATGAACTCCCTGTTCAGGGACCTAATCAACCGTGGAGTAGTAGTCGTCTACATCAACGACATCATGATCTTCACGAAGACCCTGGAGGAGCATCGCAAGGTAGTCCGCAAGGTACTACAAATTCTGAGAGACAGCCACTTGTACCTACACCACGACAAGTGCGACTTCGAGGTCCAAGAGACCAAGTTCCTCAAACTAATGGTGTCTCAAAACGAGGTCAAGATGGACGAGAAGAAGGTAGCAGCAATCAAGGATTGGCCGGTTCCAACTTTGAAGAAAACCCTAAGAGGATTCTTGGGGTTCCTCAACTTCTACCGACGGTTCGTAAAGAACTTTGCCCAGATCGCGTGTCCCCTAAGCGCGCTCACGTCGGTCAAGAAGAACTTCGATTGGTCGCCAGCTTGCCAGCAGGCCTTCGAACAGCTCAAGGAAATGGTGTCCACAGCCCCCGCCCTGGCCATGCCCACCGACAATGATCCCTTCTGTATTGAAACTGACAGATCAGGAATTGGAATCAGGGCAGTGTTATCACAACGCCAAAACGACGTATGGCACCCAGTCGCCTTCATCTCCAGATCACTCAATGACGCGGAGCGAAACTACCATGCCGTGGACTTGGAAATGCTCGCGGTCATCTTCGCACTCAAAGAATGGCGACAATACCTCCTTGAAGCTGTCCACCCCGTCGAGGTGCTAATGGACCACAAGAACCTCGAGTTCTTCTATAAACCTCAAGATCTCTCCCACCGTCAAGCCAGATGGCAACAAATCGTCCAGGAATATAAGCTATCCTTTAGCTATAGACCTGGCAAAACTAATCCTGCCGACCCTCTGTCCAGGAGGCCAGATTATGAGAAGGGGGTAAACACTGATAACCACTAACAAATTCTTTTGCCTGACTCCCTTTTCGTAAAAGCCATAGCCTCTTCCAGCATCCTCGATCGCATCAAGAAGCTTCAGTACAAGTTAGAACGCTTTGCGAAAGAAGGCCTGAAGAAGTCAGAGTCCTCCTGGACCAGGAAAGATGATCTCGTGAGGTGGAAGGACCTCATCTACATCCCGAACAATGCCAAACTCCGTGAGGAAATCATCCAAGCCAATCACGACCACCCGATCTCGGGTCACCCTGGTGTGCAGAGAACTCACGACCTCATTATGAGCGAGTACTATTGGCCCTCCCTGCGCAGAGATGTAGAAGAGTACATAAAAGGGTGTGACGCGTGTCAAAAGGTAAAACCCAAGACCACAGCCACCCAAACCCCCCTCCATCCAAATGAGATCCCATCGGCTCCCTGGGAGATCATCTCCATAGATTTGATTGGGCCCCTCCCACAATCCCAGGGCAAAAACGCCATCCTCGTAATCGTCGATCGATTCTCCAAAATGATCCACCTTGTCCCCACCACCGACATGATCACCTCCCAAGGAGTCACCATGCTGTTCAGGGACCACGTGTTCAAACTGCATGGAGCGCCCAGGAAGGTGATCTCAGATCGAGGTACCCAGTTCGTCTTCTTGTTCATGCGGGACCTATACACCCTGCTGTGAATCGAAGCCAACCCGTCCACCGCCTACCACCCACAAACGGACGGCCAGACGGAACAGATCAATCGGGAGGTTGAAAAATACCTCCAAATCTACGTAAATCACCGACAGACCGACTGGGCCGATTGGCTCCCCATCGCCGAATTCGCCCACAACTCGCAGACTTCCAGCGCCACCGGGACCTCCCCATTCATACTCAATTTCGGACAACAACCGGTGATACCCGCGTGGAAGACTGAGGTTCAGAATGAGTTGGCAATGGAATTCATGGAACGGATGAAGTCGAGCTTCGAAATCGTGTGGAAGGCGTTGGAGAAAGCAGTGGAGTCAATGAAGGCGTCCCACGACAAGGGAGCCCACAAAATCATAGGATACTCCGTGGGTCAGCAGGTCCTCCTCGAGGCAAAGAACATCAAAACCAATCAACCCACGAAGAAGTTCGACAGTAAGCGGTACGGCCCCTTTAAGGTCAAGGCGAAGGTCGGGATCACAGCGTACAAGCTGGAGTTGCCCAAAACGTGGAAGGGAATCCACCCGGTGTTCAACGAGTCACTCCTCACACCCTACGTCACCAGGTCTTATCCATCCCAAACCAGACCAAAACCCCTGCCTCCAGTCATCGTCCAACAGGAGGAGGAGTACGAGGTAGAACAAATCGTGGACTTCCGACGGAAGCGGAACAAAACCGAGTACTTGGTGCATTGAAAGGGGTACCCCTGAGAGGAACGCACTTGGGAACCCAAATCCCATCTATCC
Organism: Boletus bicolor; assembly: GCA_003316205.1. Lineage (NCBI taxonomy): Eukaryota > Fungi > Basidiomycota > Agaricomycetes > Boletales > Boletaceae > Boletus > Boletus bicolor. The sequence continues at coordinate 5,209 of QFEM01003376.1, forward strand.
CATGCCACCAAGGAAGTCGAGAGCTTCCACCAAAAACACCCAGAGGCCGTTCGCGCCATCGTAGCTGCTGCTTTGCGCGCTCCAGCCAAACCCTGTGATTGTTCCCCCTGCACTCAAGGCACCCCGCTCTTCTCCAACCCCGGCTTCAGATCCCTCGCCTCTTCACTCAACCACCTCCCCGACTCCCTCTTCAAGATCCCCCAACCCGGCTCTAATCCAATCATCAACAGTATTTTGGTCGACCGGGAGTTCAACCCCTGAGAAGGGGGTTATGAAACGACACGCGACAAACCATTGATTTTCCTATACCTTTTCACCAATTTTCCTTATCTTATCTTATCTTATCTCTTCATCTAATCTTATCAAGATCGTTCCAGAACATTTGATCTATGACATAGCCATGACATCACCTTACCTAATCTTCCAGAACATTCCGTTTCCCAGGCTTGCCCTAAAGCAAGCCAGTAGTATAAGTAGTTGATTCACTCTATGTACGTACTTTAGTTTTGGAATTCCATTTCTTTCCCTTGAATATCACACTTTGTGACTCTCGGGTTTTTGTGGTCTTTTCAGAAGGTATCTTCCTATTGTCTCACGACTTCGTTGATTGTCTCACAATAGCCGGACACGTGTTTCACATGCTCCATGCATGTGTCCATACTTCTCTTCTTTCTCTGATCTGATTCCTCATGATACACAGGATATGCGCTTCTCCCGATTCCATACATGTCATCCCACGGTTTATTCTGATCCCGTGTCATTCCACACCTGGCCTGTGTGCATATCTCTGGGTATATAAACCCCTCCTTTACGATACAGATTCCTTAGCTTAGACCTCCTTCGAGTTACCTTGTATCTCGCTCTGCACTAAGGCAATCCACGCCTTTATCCTTCGTCATCCTAAGTCTCCGGTCTACTATTAAGTGACCGCTCCTTGTACTTCCTTCATAAAGGAACTCTTGTCAGCCTACGGGTATAACCTTAGTCAAACCTCTGTGTCATCGCCCTCCAAGCGACTCCTTTGTCCCATGCTAAGGAATCCCCTTGAGCACTCCTTTGTCCCGTGCTAAGGAATCCCCTTGAGCACTCCTTTGTCCCGTGCTGAGGAATCCCCTTGAGCACCCCTTGCCCTCGTACTAAGGAATCCCCTTGAGTACTCCCTTGTGCACTATAGGGATCCCCTAAGTGCTAACTGCGTCGTTGCCCCTAAGCGACATCCTTGTCTAGCGAAGGCCCCATTATGATAGCCTCCCGGCCATCGTAACAGGTGAGATCAATGAGGGGACAGGCAATATTGGAATAATTGGGGATGAAACGCCGGTAGAAGTTGGCGAATCCGAGGAAGGAGCAGACATCCTTAACAGATGTCGGAGTGGGCCAAGAAGCGATTCCATCAAGCTTGATGGGGTCCATAGTGAGCTGACCGGGTTTGACGATCATCCCGAGGTATTCGACCTTGGTAGTAGTGAACTTGCACTTTTCAAGCTTTAAGTGCAGGTCCAACTTGGTCATGCGTTGGAGAACACGTTTAGTTCGTTCTTCATGGGTCTTCTCATCAGGGGAGGCGATGAGGAGGTCGTCCATGTAAATGACGAGCCACCCTTCAGCGATCATATCTCTAAAAGAGTCATTCATGAAATGCTGGAAAGTTGCGGGAGAATTACAGAGACCGAAAAACATGACTGTGGGTTCAAAGAGGCCTTTATGGGTAACAAAGGCAGCCTTCAATTGATGTCCATCTTTGATTTGGACGTTGTTGTATCCCCACCAAACATCGAATTCGGTGAAGATCTTGGCGTCTCGGAGTTTATCGACAAGATCCAAGATCAAGGGTAGAGGGTAGGCGTCACAAACGGTATGTTCATTGACGTAACGGTAGTCTTGGCAAGGTCAGAGTCCTCCATCCTTCTTTTTGATGAAGAAGAAGGGCGAGGCTTGAGGGGATTTCAAGGGGCGGATCTTTCCACAATCAAGGTTTTCCTTTAAGAAGGCTTCTGTGGCCTCCCATTCGGCTGGGGCAAGAGGGTATACCTTTCTGATCTTTGGGGTGAAGGTATCTCTGAGGTTGATCTTGTGGTCATAGGGTCTTGAGGGGGGTATGTGATCCATGGCTTCTTTAGAGAAGACGGAGGCGAACTCGGCATATTCCGAGGGTAGGATGGGTTTGGGTTTGGCCTGCTCGGTGGCCATAGCGAGTTCAGTAGCTTGGGTAAGCTTCCTGACATAGTGGGAACCTAGGGGGGCAAAGTGAGATCCGAACTGGATGGTTCAGAACATAACACGTACAGTCTGATCATTTTCGCAGATCACGTCGGGGTCTTTCCATTCGTTGTACTCGAATAGATGGGAGTGGGTGACAGAGTCAACATGGATGTGTCGTGGGGTGCAAGGAGGTGGTTTCCAGAATTTAGACGAGTGGCGATTGTAGTCCGTGGCATGGGTGGCATAGAGTTCTTTGGACTGGTCAAGGGTTTTGGAGAGTGAAAGGGTTCGTTGAGCCCAATTGATCGTGGGGTTGGTTTCTTTCAACCAGGGGAGTCCAAGGAGAATATTGTCGCGTCCTAGCAACATTACTGTTATAATATGAATATTTTCAAACTTTTTCGGACTTCAACTCTTCATCTTTCCAGTCACGTGATCAGTGCACGTGACTGTGGGAACCAGCACATGACTAGGTCTAGAACCTATGATGTCATACCTCATGGTACCTGCGCTCTTTTAATTTCCGCTCTTCTCACACTGCCTCTTTAATTTCCATTACTTCCTTTCCCGTGCCTGGCTTCTCCATTTAGTCTATTTATGGTAGTTCCTCCCACGCATAGCATGGTCTGTGCGCACGCCTGTAACATATATAAGGTAGACACTTGCGACTGGATTCCCCAGTCTAATCCACTTGTTTGTTGCTTCACTGGTCATTGCCTTGGGGACTTGTTCCTCATTGTAGGCCTGCATCGAACGGAAAGGACTTCCACCTTCCTCTCATCTCTTTTATCGCCAGGACATGTGTAGCCTGCGAGATAGTCCCGAGCCTTGTGGTGTTGTCGTTCGCAATATCATAACAATTACCATAAGGGTGACACGGCAGGCTATTCCTTCTATATTGAGGAACAGATCACAAGAGTACCTAACGTCTCCTTTCTTGTTATAGGAGTCGTCAGCATTGTGGGCGTGGAACGGGTGATCGAGCTTCTTGGTGGGAAGCCGATGTTTTCAGACAAAGTCCCAGTCGATGCAGGATATGTCTGCACCGCTGTCAACGAGGGCGTGGGTATCAATGGCTTTCAAGGTGTGATCTGGTATGATAACTTGAATGGGGATTTGCATTGCTTTAGTTGAAGATCGTACAAGTACAGATGCACAAACAGGAGAGGAAGGGGAGACTTGCATCGAAGAAGTTCCCCTTTTTAAAAATCCACTTTAAACACCACTTTCCGAACTATGGGAACATCTTCATCGTCTTCGTCTATCTCAACTAAACGTGGGACGTCTTCTTCAGCTTCTTGAACCACCTTGACGGTGGATTTATTACCTGTGAAAGTGGGGCAGGTGGTGGAGGCATGGCCTGGTTTACGACAACGGAAACAGAGCTTCTTCTCGACACATCGCTTTCGTTCCTCAGGGGTTAATTTTGGAACATGGATGACATCAATGTCCATGGCGTTAGGGTCTTTGGCAGGGGTGGAGTTCCGTGGAGTGAAGGGTTGGTGACCCTGGGTAGAGGGTCTGTTACAAACTAAGCCAAGACCGAGGGAAAACTGAGGGGGGGAAGGCGAAGGAGTAACGTGAAGAGAAAAGGAAGAGACTCGCTGAGAAATGAGGCGGCAGCTGGAAAGGCAGTGGCCCAAGGAAACCTCTTGCTTAGATCGTACCGGGATTTGACTACCCAACAATAGGAGATAGCTCCACAAAGATAAACAGTTGGGATGAGGTGAGCAGAGACTAGTGGAGTCAACCAGGGAGGTGGTCCGCAGAGCAGGTCCCAAAGATGACTAGAATCGAACTAGCGATTCCAGTGTTGAAGGGCCTGTATATATAATGGAATGCTAGTACATGGGAATACAAGTACATAAGGGGTAAAGGGCGTAGGGTATGACGTAGTGTGGGATAACCAAGGAGATAAGGGATACGTCATGGGAAGAAATGGATGTAAAAGGATAAGGTGAAAGTGGAGATTAAAGAAAGAAGTGGAGAAGCATACCGTGTGTGATGGGTGAGGTATGACGTCAGAGATAAGGCGATAAGAGATAGGGAGTCCAGACCGGGGTCTGGACTGATGATGTCATGGTCTACGAGATAAGGAAAGGGGTGAGAAGAAGTATTATGTGAGTATCATGTGACAGAGAAGAGCTGAAGGTTACGTAATAGGAGTCTAGGGTCACCTGATAAAAGAGTGTAAGTGATCATGTGATCATGGGGAAAGTCACGTGATGCGAAAAGTTAGGAAAAAGAGAGGAAGTTATAACAGGGTCGGATGTAGCGGCATGATATCTCAGCAGCACGCTCCCATTGAGTCTGGAAATGAACTGCCTTCTCGTACCACTTATCAATGGTCGAGGGTATGTTTTCCATAGACATAATCTTCTTCATGAGGATGGGGGGAAGACCAGTGGCGAAGTAGCCAATAAGGACGTTTTGGTTGGTGACCATGGCGGTAGCAACTTTGTTTTTGAACTCGGCGACGTACAAGGACAGGGGGGGGGAGTAAGCACCATTTTTGACGAGAACGTGCTTGGTGGAAAGCCAGGCGATAGCATTGTTGACCATATCGTGGTGTTTGAACGCAGTCTTGAACACGTTAGCGAAAGCGCTCCACGTTCCAATGGTGACATTGCCGTTGGTATTGATGGTACCTTGGCGATAAGTGGCTGCCCAGGTGGCAGCGGTTCCCTTAGTCATATAAGACAGGGCGAAGGCAACACGTTTTGCCTCAGTGGTATAAACAGTGTTGTTGACGGTGAGGTAGAAGACAACAGTGGCAAGCCAGGGAAGTGCCTGCTTGTAGGATCCATCAAAGGGTTTGGGGCCCCGAGACGGAGTTCAGTGGGGCGGGACAACATGACGGGTGAAGAAGAAGGAGAGGGAGCGAGGACGGATGAATGGGGGCCTCTTTGGGTAGAGGAGCTAGAAGTAGCGGATACAGAAATAGGAACTGTTAGCGAGGCGGACAGATGACGAGCAAGAGATTGGGCATGCCAGTTAGCTTTGCTATCTCTGGTAAGGATTTCTTGATCTAAATCTTCTCAAACGTCGGGTTCTTGATTGTCGAAGTTTCCTGGGAAAATGGTAGAGGGTTCTTCTTCTTCAGAGGTCTCTCCTGGGGTAGGTTGGGAATGGGGAATTCCCCAGCGAGGGTCGGTACGAGGTGGAATGGTGGAAGGCTTACATGATGGTAGCCTTTTTCAGGAGAGCTTAGACCTTTTGTTACGACGGCTGGGAGGCTATCGTAATAGGGCCTTCGCTGACTAGGATGTCGCTTGGAGAGCGACGACACAGTAGCGCTCGGAGATTTCCAACGAGTGCATGAAGGGACATACTCTAGGGTCTTCCTAAGTACGAAGACAAGGAGTCACTGGTGAGGCAATGACGCAGTGGGTGCCTGGGGTTTCCCTACAGGCAAGCAAGGACAAGGGTTCGATTGGGGTAGATACCTGTAGACCGACAAGGTTCCTTTAAGAAGGAATAACAAGGAGCAGTCACTTGGAAGTAGACTGGAGACTTAGAGAGATCCTGACAAAGGAAAGGCATAGATTGCCTAGCAAGGATGAGGTATAAGAGTGGATGCTCAAGGTAACTCGAAGGAGGTCTAAGCTAGGGAATCATAGTCGTAAAAGAAGGGTTTATATACCTGGAGATACACGCATGGGCCAGGTGTGGAATAACGTGGGTTTGGGATAAACTGTGGATAACGTGTATGGAACCAGAAGAAGCACATATCCAGTATTTTGTATCAAATAGGATCAGAGAAAGAATAGAAGCATGGACACATGCATGGAGCATGCGAAACACGTGTCCGGCTATCATGGGATAATCAATGGAGTTGTGAGAGAAATGGAAAGTACCTTCAGTATAGAGCGATAGCGAGACGAAGCCGAAGGCAGGGAAAGGGGAAGAGGTCCAATGGATGGGTGAGGACACGAAGGATATGTGGTCCAGGCACTGGTAGTACAAGTAGACTGAGAAGACAAAGCAAATGTAAGAAAGAAAAGAGAAGTCATAACACTACCTGGATATATTGTCCCCCCTTTACACGCTTTACAGCGCGTACCTCTCAAATCTAAATGTCATTGCCATGGCCCACGTCCCCGCCACAGATCCCACATGCACCCATGTTGCACACTTTATCCACCATGACTCCAAGGAGACCCAGTGTCGTCTCCTTATCGCACTCCATCAACTCGGCATGTTAACGTTCCTTGGGATTTACGCTGATACCTCCTTGCCATCGCCACCTAGACCCGACCCATCTCTGAGGAACTCCACCACGCCCTTGCCGAAGAACACCAACGAGCTGCCCGACATGCTCGTTCCACTATCACCCCTGCTGAAGTCGAGCAGCCCCTCGACGCTCCCAAACCACCAACCACTCCTACCCCATCCGCTAGTACTACCCCTCTCTCAAGCGAAGAGACGTGCATGATGGAGCGCATTGAAGCCGCCTGGACTAGCACTGATGGTCGCCTCCCTCTCCCATCCACTCATCCCCATGCCCATCAAACCTGCTATGAGTGCGGCCACCTCGGACATTTTAAAATTGATTGCCCTTTCCACCAATGTTCTTCATGCCTTCGTTGGGCCCCCGGTCATATTCTCAACCGCTGTCCCCTTCATCACCGCACCCCGTCTCCTCCTCCTTGTCGTGTTCCCCCTCCACACCAGATGTCCTCTGGCTCCTCTTCCTCTAGGTCCTCTGGTTCCTCTGGAACCCCACGTCATCCCCATGGACCTCACCGCACTCGCCGCGTTAGGCGATCCGTCTCCCTGCTCTACGAGCGGAACTACTCAGACCAAAAAGATGTCTGGGATGACACCGCGTATGGTAACATCACCAGATCCCCAGTCGGTGGACCCATCCTTTACTAGAAAAACAAATTTGTCTTTGTCGTAGCCTTGACCTTACTAAGGGGGTAATGTTACGACTTCTCGTTTCTTTTCTTCATTTACTACGTTTACTTTCTCTCCTTGTACTACCAGCACCAGGACCACACATCCTTCGTGTCCTTGCTCATCCATTGGACTTCTTTTCTTTTCTCTGCCTTCGGCTTCCTCTAGCTCTATACCAAAGGTACTTTCCACTTGTCTCACAACTTCGTTGATTATCCCACAATAATCGGACATGTGTTTCACATGCTCCATGCACATGTCCATGCTTCTCTTCTTTCTCTGATCCTATTTGTTACGATACATAGGATACATGCTTCTTCCGATTCCATATGCGTAATCCCACAGTTTATTCCGATCCCGTGTTATTCTGCACCTGGCCCATGTGCATATCTCTGGGTATATAAACCCCTTCTTTTATGATAGGATTCCCTAGCTTAGACCTCCTTCGAGCTACCTCGAGTACCCACTCTTGTACCTCACCTCTGCTAGGCAATCTACGCCTTTCCTCTTGTCAGGACCTCTCTAAGTCTCCGGTCTACTTCTAAGTGACC